>CAUYON010182253.1:0-13031 GCA_963573935.1 Arctocebus calabarensis | reverse complement strand
TCATTTGAGCTCTATGCAAGGTGCTTGTGGGCCAGAGGTGACTACTCAGTAGAAGGAATAGATGTTATAAACTACTTCTTGAGTGTGTTTTTTTTTTTTTTTTTTTTTTTGAGACAGAGTCTTACTATGTCACCCTAGGTATAATGCCGTGGTGTCACAGCAAACTCAAACTCTTGAGCTTAACTGATTCTCTTGCCTTAGCCTCCCAAGTAGCTGGGACTACAGGTGCACACCACAATGTCTGACTTTTTTTTTTTTTTTTTTTTTTTTTTTTTGTGGGTGTCATTGTCTTTAGCAGGCCTTGGCCAGGTTTGAACCTGCCAGCCCCAGTGTATTTGGCCAGTACCCTAATCACTGAGCTACGGGCGCCAAGCCTACTTCTTGACTTCTTGTATCTTTCATTCCCAGGATATGATGGATGATATCTGCCAGGAACAATTTCTAGAGCTGTCATACTTGAATGGAGTACCTGAGCCTTCTCGTGGACGTGGGGTACCAGTGAGAGGTCGAGGAGCTGCACCTCCCCCTCCACCTGTTCCCAGGTAAAAATAATTGAGACAGCCAGAAATAGGATATAAATTTGACTATTAGTACTCTTCTCTGTGCTCTCGTCTTGTTTAGGAGGGGTCTTATGGTTTGTATGTTGCATCAAAAACAGAATTCAAGTTCTTGGGGACTTTAACCATAGTCAAATGCTGCTGTCCTGCTGAAACTTGAAGTCTTTTAATTTTGGTTAGTCCTAGCATTTTTTTTTTTTTTTTTTGTAGAGACAGAGTCTTACTTTATCGCCCTGGGTAGAGTGCCGTGGCGTCACACAGGTCACAGCAACCTCCAGCTCTTGGGCTTAAGCGATTCTCTTGCCTTAGCCTCCCTAGTAGCTAGGACTATAGGCGCCCGCCACAGCGCCCGGCTATTTTTTTGTTCTGCAGTTCGGCCGAGGCCGGGCTTGAACCCGCCACCTTCGGTATATGGGGCTGGCGCCCTACTCACTGAGCCACAGGAGCCGCCCAGTCCTAGCATTTTTTAAATGGTTTGACTTTAGAATTTTACCGTTTGTGATTGATTTTTTTTTTTTTGTAGAGACAGAGTCTCACTGTATCACCCTCTATAGAGTGCTGTGGTGTCATGCAGCTCACAGCAACCTCCAACTCCTGGGCTTAGGCCATTCTCGTGCCTCATCCTCCCGAGTAGCTGGGACTACAGGCGCCCCCCACAACGCCCAGCTATTTTTTCATTTTGCAATTCGGCCAAGGCTGGGTTTGAAACTACCACCTTCGATATATAGGGCCGGTGCCCTACTCGCTAAGCCACAGGCACCGCCCTTTGTGATTGATCTTTAATTGAGTGTTCAGACTCTTCAGACCTACCTGAAACTGCACTGATGCACTGGTCTACAATGATACCTGGGGAATCTTCCAGTGTAGTTTATTTACCTACCTGCGTGTTGGTCTGTGCTTTAATGATAGTCTGGTTAAGGCTTCCTAAAGTCTGTCTTGCCCCTAAATTTGCAAATAAAATGAACTTGAAAGTGGCGTATTTATGAAAAGCTCCATTTAAATAAAATATACTTTGTTTTTGTAGGGGCCGTGGTGTTGGACCACCTCGTGGGGCTTTGGTGCGTGGTACTCCAGTGAGAGGAGCCATCACCAGAGGTGCCACTGTGACTCGAGGCGTGCCACCCCCACCTACTGTGAGAGGTGCTCCAACACCAAGAGCACGAACAGCAGGCATCCAGAGAATACCTTTGCCTCCACCCCCTGCACCAGAAACATATGAAGAATATGTAAGAAATTTGAACAGTGTGCCATGTCCCAATACCTAGAAGGTTGCCAAAGGAAGTTGAATGAGAGGGCCATTGCCCTTTATTTAGGTGTCTTAGACTATGTATAAGATTTGGAACCTGTCTTCTTTTGCAATGAATATTGAACTATTTGAAAAATTTTCCCCTTTAGACATGGTTTACTACACGTGTATACAGTTAAAAGGAAATATGCTGTGTCTTAATATATGTTTTATTAAGGGATCTCCCACTACTAGTCCTGATAATACTAAAGCTCAGTATTGTACTTTATATTCTGTCTGCCCTCATCCTAAACCTACAGCATATCATATTTATTTGGGTTTCGTTTGTTTGTTATGTAACCCTTTCTCTTTTGACTATTCTACAGTAATGTTAATATTTTGGAGAAAATTTTGTGTCCTCTTATTCAGAAGCCTGCCAGACCCCTGTGGGATGTAATTATCTTCCCTTCTCTCTGTGGTTCTGACATTCTATTTTGTTTTATTTGTTCTAGGGATATGATGATACATACGCAGAACAGAGTTATGAAGGTTACGAAGGCTATTACAGCCAGAGCCAAGGGTGAGTTAGGCAATAGAAGTACTGTTTTGTGTTGTAGGCATGGATGGGGAGTTGGAGGAACTAAGATTGCAGCACCTACAGAACAGAATGGCTTGTCTTTTGAGTGTATCTTCTCTGCTTTTGACATTAGTGAAGCACATCCTTATGTTTGTAAATTTGGATAATCATCAACTTTAAATTATAACTGAAAATCTGGGAATAGTAGATGAAAAATTCCTGAGCTGTGAATGGATGGAAGCAAAGGGAAATGCCCTCAATTTTCTTTTCTTTTTTTTTTTAAAGACTCTCACTATATTGCCCTTGGTAGAGTACTATGGCATCATAGCTCACAGCAACCTCAAACTCTTGGGCTCAAGTGATTCTCTTGCCTTAGCCTACCAAGTAGCTAGGACTACAGACTACCACCACCCCGCTTGGCTATTTTTTGTTTTAGCTGTCTTGAGCCCAGTTCAAACCCACCAGCCCCAGTGCATATGGCCAGTACCCTAACCACTGAGCTACGGGCACTGAGCTCCTTTTAAAAAAAAAATATTGGCCAGGCTCCATGGCTCATGCCTATAATCCTAGCACTCTGGGAAGCAAGGTGGGATGATCTCTTGAGATGGAGTTTGAAACCAGCCTGCACAAGCAAGACCCTATTTTTCCCCAAAATAGAAAAAATTAGCTAATTGAGGTAGTGGGTGGTGTCCCAGCTACTCAGGAGGCTTACGCAGTGAGTAAGCAAGTGATTGCTTAAGCCCAGGAATCTGAGGTTGCAGTAAGCCATGATGATGCCACTGAATTCTGCCAGGGCTGACGGAGTGTTACTCTGTCTCAAAAAGAAAAAGGTATGGCCACCTTAAGGTTGTTTAAAATTTTAGGCTGGGCCTTGGTGCCCGTATCTCAGTGGTTAGGGCACCAGCCACGTACATAGAGGCAGGCAGGTTCAAACCCAGCCCGGGCCTGCTAAACAACAATGACAACTACAAAAAAAAGAAAAAATAGCTGGGTGTAGAGCGGTGTTTATGACTCAGTGGGTAGGGCACCGGCCCCATATACTGAAGGTGGCCCTGGCCAAACTGCAACAAAAAATAGCCGGGCATTGTGGCGGGTGCTTGTAGTCCCAGCTACTTGGGAAGCTGAGGCAAGAGAATCGCCTAAACCCAGGCGGGTTTGCTGGAGGTTGCTATGAGCTGTGATGCCTCGGCACTCTGCTGAGGGCGATAAAATGAGACTCTGTCTCTAAAAAAAAAAAGCCAAACAAACGAACAATAGCTGGGCATGGCTCAGTGCCCATAGCACAGTGGTTGTGGTGCCAGCCACATGCACCAAGGCTGGCAGGTTCAAGCCCGGCCCAAACCAGGTAAACAACAATGACAACTACAACAACAACAAAAAAAAATAGCTGGGCGTTGTGCTGGGCTCCTGCATTTCCGGCTACTTGGGAGTCGGAGGCAAGAGAATTACTTTGAGCCCAAGAGTTTTCGGGTTGCTGTGAGCTGTGACGTCACAGGACTCTACCAGGGGCAGCATAATGAGACTCTTGTCTCAAAAAATAAGAATTTTAGGCTGCGCACAGTGGCTCGCTCACTCCTGTGATCCTAGCACTCTTGAGAGGCCAAGGCAGGAGAATGGCTTCACTTCAGGAGTTCCAGACCAGCCAAGTAAGAGCAAGACTCTGTCTATGCCCTCCCCCTAAATATATGTATATATCTAAAATAAAAATTAAAAAATAATAAAGTTGCATAAAATTTTAAGAGGCAACTGAATCCTACTACTGTAACTTAAGTACTTTTCTGCATTTCTCTCAAAAGCCATTTTGTGTGTATGTATATCTTGTGATTGAAAAAGAATCTCAATAGGGACAGAACAGTTCTTTTCCTTTTGTTTATTCTCTTCTAATGAGCCCTATGAACACTTCATGTATATATACACTGTGATTAAGAGGGTTAATTTAGGAGTGTGCTTTTTCGCTTTAAATTGTGCAATATCCGTTTTTCTTTGCTATAGTTGTTATTTCATGAGGCTGGGCACAGTGGCTCACACCTGTAATCCCAGCATTCTGGGAGGGGGAGGTGGGTGGATTGCTTAACCTCAGGAATTTGAGATCAGCCTGAGAAAGACACTGACTACTAAAAATAGAAAAACTAGCTGGGCATTATAGTGGATGCCTATAGTCCCATCTACTCAGGAGGCTGAAGCAAGAGAATTGCTTGAGCCCAAGAAATTGAGGTTGCTGTGAGCTATGATATTACAGCACTCTATTCGGGGCATCAAGAGTGATACCCTTGTCTCCAGAATTATGTGTATATATTTTTGTGAATACATAGTACGTATATGTTTTGGAAATACAAGGTGGTCATAAAGTTCACGTGCAGTTACTGTGTTAAACTATTTTAAATTGCACCTGAACTTTATGTCCACTCTGTATTTTGCAGTTTAAGGATAGGGTAGAATGAGTTAATACACAGTAAAATAATGGAGATATGGAAGTATTTGAGAGTAAGGTGAAATTAAAACATGGTTATTCTATAGCTTTCTAATATTTTGTCTTTCGTTTTTCAGGGATTCAGAATATTATGACTATGGACATGGAGAGGTTCAAGATTCTTATGAAGCTTATGGTATGTCTTTATTTCTGTGGTGGGGCAGACTACTAGAAAGTGCCTAAAAGAATGCTGATGATTGCATTGTTTGACTGCATTGTTGGGAGTCAGACAGAAACACACCTAAGGACAGATTTTTAGCAAAGTATTAGTAAATATACCAGTAGAATCTCTGCTCTTATTTAAATTTTGTGGTGTATAGTAGAAAGAAGGACTACTAAAGTGAGTTAGGGTACTGTTACTCTTGGAAGGCCAGTAGTACATGTCTCAAACATGACTCGGGTCCAGCCGTTTCCTAGGTGAAACAGTAGGCTTTCAAGCTAATGTTGATTTTTTTCTACGTTAGGCAGGAAGACAGCTAGAACATGGATTAGGTTCCTGTGGCTTTTGTGCTGGTACTTAATCACATTTAACTCTACTCTTCTGTGCTCCATTATTACTATTTTTTTTAATAGATCTCAATGAAAAAATTCTCAATATAGAAGAAATACCAGTTGAAAGAGATCTAGATGGCAAATGGCCAGAACAGTTTAGGGGATAATGCCTGTTAGATCAGTGGCCATAGGGACTGGAGCCAGTTCAGGATGCTAAGCTCCTTGCTAACTTAGAGACATCTCAACTCAGTGCTTAAACCCAAGAGAGCTATTGAGGTTGGAACAGCAGCAGAACCAATTGCCTTCCCTGAGATTTGATTCAAAACACATTGCTCAACTGTGTCCTCAAGAACCAATTATGATCCCATGTTAATGGGCCCTAGAGGGAGTGCCATGTGGCAGTGGATACAGACAAAACTGCCTTTTCAATGGGAGATATTTTCAACATATATTTGAGGGACTTCCAGGGAGTCTTTGGCAAGGGCTGGATAGTTGACACTTTACCTTAAGACACGGGTGCAGTTGTCCCCTGACCCCTAGATGAGAAAAGGGAACCCCTTAAGGTTTCCCACAGATACATAAGCTGAGCCCAACTCATCACTGTAGGAAGTAGCCAGTCAGCTGCTTGCCCAGGGAACCAGTTTTTGCTAGTTACAGCTAAATGGCACTAGATGGTTGCCATTAATAATACTGCTCTGCTAATTTGCCACTAGTTTAAAGGATAGTGTGATTGCACCCAGGTGTTTCCCTCTATCAGCGAGATAGTACAGTGTGGCCTCTGTATGCGTTTGACCAAATTGCATTTCTGTTTTGTTGGAGAAAAGACTGAACTGAGGCTGCTCCTTGTGCTTCTGGTATGATGATGTCAGTTACATCTTTGCCTTTGTAAAAAGAATTAGAAAAACAGTTTGGTTGATATCGAGAAGCCTACTTAGAAAGGGATGGGCATGTGTTATACTAAGTATTATACTGAGAGTATAGTATAACACATGGACATGTGTTATACTAAGTATTATACATGTGTTACACTAAGTATTATACTAAGAGTATAATGAGAGTTCTCTGCAACTTTCTTTAGAGGAATTTGAGACCTACAGTGATAGAGGAAGATACTTGTGAGTACAGGCAGCTGGAGAAATACCTCAAGAATGAACTGGCATGGGTGAAGTTTAGGAACAAATGGGAAGAATAAGCTTAAACACAACTTTTTCACACATGTAAAAGAGAGGCCAGCTTTAGATGTAAGTGATCATCTCTCTCCGGCTTTTCTCCTGTCACAAAAGAAAAACCATTTGAGGATGTCAGTCATGTTGTCTGGCTGTTGATATAAGAAAGGACCTAAGGAATTCTCCTACATAGTGCTGTAAATGCAGCATTTGATTGTACTTCCTTCCACCAGATCAGTGTCAGCTGCACTGGTGGTGGCCCTTTCTTATCCCAGTCAGAAGGTTTCCATAGGGAAACCGGACTTAACTGATGCATGGCAGGAGAGACTACCTGTTTCCAATTTGAAAGACTTCCAGAAGTTTTGTCACTTCATTTGAGGCTGCCTGCCAAATTGCTTTGGCCCTTGAAGACCCACTAAGATTAATAACTCCCTTTTTGCTTCAAGCGAAAGGTGTAGTTTTTTTTCTAGGTGTGGAGACTGGAGTATAGATCTTGTTGTCTGTGGAGAACTTTATTGCTGGAGGTTACTCCAGAGTCAGTGTTAGCCTTTTCTGTGTCCTTCCACTCAAAACTATGTGAAATTGCCCGGGCTGCTCAAGAGGGCCAAGCAGATGAGCAAGCAAGGACCACCAGGGAGGTGTCAAAATATTGGGGAAAAGGGTAGTGGTTTTGGTGATTTTTTTTTTACCATGTGATCTAACTATCTTTTCCCACAGGCCAGGACGACTGGAATGGGACAAGGCCATCTCTGAAGGCCCCTCCAGCTAGGCCAGTGAAGGGAGCATACAGAGAGCACCCATATGGACGTTATTAAAAACAAACATGAGGGGAAAATATCAGTTATGAGCAAAGTTGTTACTGATTTCTTGTATCTCCCAGGATTCCTGTTGCTTTACCCACAACAGACAAGTAATTGTCTAAGTGTTTTTCTTCGTGGTTCCCTTCTTCTCCCCACCTTATTCCATTCTTAACTCTGCATTCTGGCTTCTGTATGTAGTATTTTAAAATGAGTTAAAATAGATTTAGGAATATCGAATTAATTTTTTAAGTGTGTAGATGCTTTTTTCTTTGTTGTTTAAATATAAACAGAAGTGTACCTTTTATAATAAAAAGTTGAGTAAAAAAAAAAAAATCCACAAACCTGTTAGTTTCAAAAATGACATTGCTTGCTTAAAGGTTCTGAAGTAAAGACTTGTTAACTTTCTCTTAGTTTTGATTTGAGGCATCCCGTAAAGTTGTAGTTGCAGAATCCCAAACTAGGCTACATTTCAAAATTCAGGGCTGTTTAAGATTTAAAATCACAAATGTTAACGGCAGTAGGCACCACCATGTAAAAGTGAGCTCAGACGTCTCTAAAAAAAATGTTTCCTTTAAAAACACATGGCGGTTGAATCTTAAGGCTAAATTTTAATACGAAAGATCCTCATGAATTAAATAGTCGATGCAATTTTTTAACGTTAATTGAAATTAAAAAAAAAAATTAGGCTTGTAAAAACTGACTTTTTCATTACGTGGGTTTTGAAATCTAGCCCCAGACATACAGTGTTGAGAGATACTTAGGGGGAGGGGGAATAGATTTTGAAAAGGTTGACTGGGTGCACGGGGATGGCCACCTGCATTGATTTTGATACAGAGCTTTTTAGCTACAATCTTTCAGTCATAGTACTGACAGTTCAAATTTCAGTATTTAAGAAGACAAGTATTTTGTCCATCTGAGATTCTGCACTCCACAAAAAGCTCACTTGGACACTGAGGCCAAAAGCTGATGATTTTCTTAAGTTGACATCTGTCAATATTGAACTATTCCCAAGTTAGTCAAGTATGTCTCAACACTAGCATGATATAAAAAGGGACACTGCAGCTGAATGAAAAAGGAATCAAAATCCACTTTGTACATAAGTTAAAGTCCTAATTGGATTTGTACCGTCCTCCCATTTTGTTCTCGGAAGATTAAATGCTACATGTGTTAAGTCTGCCTAAATAGGTAGCTTAAACTTATGTCAAAATGTCTGCAGCAGTTTGTCAATAAAGTTTAGTCCTTTTTTAATCAAAGTAAATGTGATGAATTGTCATTTTTTTGGGTGGACAATAAAATAGTATTCTCTTTCAAATAAACTTAAATTAACTCTAAAGTTAATGGGCTTGTTAAAATTGGAGACATTCTTAAAAGTGGTGGGGGGGATTTTATTTTAAGTTTACCAAAAAAAAGTTTATGAAGTTGTTAAGTTTTAGTTTTAAAAATAACCAAAGCTTTTTCACCCCCTGGAAGTTATTGACACCACTTGTATCCAAATACTATCAGAAGTTCTAATTTTGGGGGTGGCGCCTGTGGCTCATTGAGTAGGGTGCCGGCCCCATATACCAAAGGTGGCAGATTCGAACCCGTCCTCGGCCAAGCTGCAAAAGCAGAAAAATAGCTGGGCATTGTGGCGGGTGCCTGTAGTCCCAGCTACTGGGGAGGGTGAGGCGAGAGAATCACCTAAGCCCAGGAGTTGGAGTTTGCTGTGAGCTGTGTGAGGCTACTGCACCCCACCGAGGGCAATAAAGTGAGACTCTGTCTCTACAAAAAAAAAAAAGTTCTAATTGCTGGAGAGAAAAAACCAACTGAGTTGAAACTTGGATTGGTTTCCGTACATAGGTCTCAGTATTTAAAGTGCCAACTGTCCAGTTTGCACCTTCCTTAGGGCCTATAGATGGCCCTAAAGGGTGACATGAAATAATTTCTGCAAATTTAGAAAGGGATAGCACTTGTCTTAAATATGACAATTCAGCAAATCTTGGGTGCTTATAAGGGTTTCCCTTCTAAACCCAGGAATGCTATTAAAAACGCAGCTGGGACAGGATCTGTAATGACTGGCTGGCTGTGAATTTCCTCCTAAGAGACTAAGAAAGGAAATAAAGTGCTGGAATTGGTTGGCCCCATTTGGACTCCATGTTAATTCTCAGAGTTCTCACGCCTTCCCTAAGAGAGCCACCTAAACTGCTCGGGGGTGAAAAATCCTCTTGTATGAAGTGCCAAGCTACCTGCAGCAGTGCATGATGGACATTTTTTTTTCTTTTTAAAACACACCAACAAAAAAAATGTATTTGTAGATTGTGATAAAGTGTAAATAACTGAATTTTCAACCATGGTTTGAAGTCAGCTTTCAGGGCATTATGTCTTGTTTTGATGAAAAGAGATCACTCTATACCCCCCTTTTTAAAGGAAAATTATCGCAAGAGAATCAGGATGTGTAAAGCTAACATGCATCGCAAAAAACCAAAGGTAACCTAAATGTCTGATTTTAATAGCACATATTTCTCTTTTACATAAACTGTGACAGCAACTTGCATAAACAGTTCTTTAGCTGTTAATTTTAATGTTAAAACTTTGCAAAAACTTTGTTTAATAAAAATAGCTGTAAAAAGAAAAAAACATATGCTGCCGCATAAATTAGCCATAACTCTTAATAATCCTGCCCATCACAAGTGAACTGTAATGTAACCTGGGCACAAAGTCTGAATCTTAAATGACACATTGTAAAATTTCAATGACTGTAGATTAGACCTGCTGCACCCTAAAGTTAAGCCTTTTGCTCAGCTATTTTAAAATGTATAAGGATGAGTCCCTGTAGGTTCCCATATTGATATTCACAATGAAATGTTACTTAAAATTTCTTGAAAGTTGCATGTTTCTCTCCTGTAATGTATAAACTGCATGCAGGATCTCTTTATCTTTTATTTTGTATGTCTTCAAAACTTCCTCTTCTAAAGACTGATCTCTTATTTCTCCGTTTTCAGGTATTAGAAAACTCCTGAGGCATTTCCTGGAATAGAATGGGTATTGAAGACCCACATCAGGTATGTTAAGGTAGCTTTCTGTTAAGGACTGTGGGCCTTTCATCATGACTGTGGAACAGTTATGCCAGGAGGTGACCTGGAAGGTGGTCAGTGGGCTACTTTTTCCTACAGTCATCTGTACCATCTTTTACATGTTTGTGTTTATATGATGCTTTACAGTCCTTATTGAATTTCCTTCTAATGGTTGATAAGACCAGATTATGTCAACTTACCTATTGAATCCCACTCTACTTATCCTGTTAGTAACCTGATGAGATAGTGTTTGATTTGGTGTAGATTGGTTATAAGCAGCAAAGTGGCTGATGTAAATAAAATGATGGACTTTATTAGAAAGATATTAAGGGCTCAGATTTAGTATGAAAGCTAGAAAACCTGTCATGAGAACCTTAGTAGCTACAGAAAACTGGGATAGCAGTGGTAGACTACAGGATGATCTTGAAGCAAGAACTGGTTGCCAGTAATAGTGCTTGGGCACTGCTACGAGAATAGGTAAACTCCAGCCAGCACCAGTAGTTCAGTGGGTAGGGTCTCGGCCACATACACCGAGGCTTGCAGTTTCAAACCCAGCCCGGGCCAGCTAAAATGGCAATGACTACTACAACAAGAAAAAATATTCGAGTGTTGGCGTTGTGGCGGGCACCTGTGGTCCCAGCTACTTGGGAAGCTAAGGCAAGAGAATTGCTTAAGCCCAAGAGTTTGAGGTTGCTGTGAGCTGTGATGCCACAGCAATCTACCCAGGGCAACAGCTTGAGACTCTCAGGGGAAAAAAAAGAAGAACCTCCAGGGCGGCGCCTGTGGCTCAGTGAGTAGAGTTCGGGTTGCAAGTTCAAACCCGACCCTGGCCAAAGTGCAAAAAAAAAAAAAAATAGCCGGGGCTCAGCGCCTGTGGCTCAACTGGCTAAGGCGCCAGCCACGTACACCTGAGCTGGCGGGTTCAAATCCAGCCCGGGCCCACCAAACAACAATGACGGCTGTAACCAAAAAATGGCCGGGCGTTGTGGCGGGCGCCTGGAGTCCCAGCTACTTGGGAGGCGGAGGCAAGAGACTCACTTGAGCCCAGGAATTGGAGGTTGCTGTGAGCTGTGATGCCAGGGCACTCTCTTCAGGGTGACAGCTTGAGGCTCCGTCTCAAAAAAAAAAAAAAAAAATAACTGGGCGTTGTGACGGGCGCCTATAGTCCCAGGTACTCAGGAGGCTGAGGCAAGAGAATCGCCTAAGCCCAGGAGTTGGAGATTGCTGTGAACTGTGACACAACAGCACTCTATCAAGGACGATAAAGTAAAACTCTGTCTTTTACAAAAAAAGGAAAGGGAAAGGGATACCAGGAAGCCAAAAAACAACTGTCTAGTAATGTCTGTTTTATGGAGAAAATAATCAGAACTTAATGAGGTTAAGTAACTTCCCAGGGTCACATGATTAGTATGGCTAATCAAGCCCAAATTCTTTTTTTTTTTTTTTTTTCTTTTTTGCAGTGTTTGGCCAGGGCTGGGTTTGAACCCAACACCTCCAGCATATGGGGCTGGCACCCTACGCTTTGAACCACAGGCACCACCTCTTTTTTTTTATTTTTTGAGACAGAGTTTTACTTCGTGGCCCTCGGTAGAATGCCCTGGTGTTAGAGCTCACAGCAACCTCAAACTCTTGGGCTCAAGCAATTCTCTTGCCTCAGCCTCCCAAGTAGCTGGGACTATAGGTGCCTGCCACAACACCAACGGCCACTATTTTTTATTGTTGTTGTTGCAGTTGTTTAGGAGACCCCGGCTGGGTTTGAATCTGCCACCCTTGGCTTGTGTGTCGGGCGCCCTACTCACTGTGTTACAGATGCCAAGCCTAAGAACCTGTCATCTTAACCCTGTACTACACTGCCCTTAATCTAGGGAAAAGGTAGTTCTCATAACTTAGATGACCTTTTTGTTTGTTTGTTTTGAGACAGTCTCATTATGTCGCCCTGCAACCTCAAACTCTGGGGCTTACCCAATTCTCTTGCCTAAGCCTCCGGGTAGCTGGGACTACAGGCACCTGCCACAACGCCCAGCTATTTTTTTGTTGCATTTCTTTTCTTTTCTTCTTTTTTTTTTTTTTATAAAGTTTGAATTATATCCTTTATTTAAGACTGATACAAAGTATTAAGTAGTTCAGGTGATACATGGGTATTGAAGAAATGGTTAGTCAGCACTGTCTTTTTTTTGAGACAGAGCCTCAAGCTGTCACCCTGGATAGAGTGCTGTGGCATCGCAACTCACAGCAACCTCCAATTCCTGGGCTCAAGAGAGTCTCCTGCCTCCACCTCCCAAGCAGCTGGAACTCCAGGCGCCTGCCACAACACCCGGCCATTTTTTGGTTGCAGCCGTCATTGTTACTTGGTGGCCCGGGCTGGATTCGAACCCGTCAGCTGAGGTGTATGTGGTTGGTGCCCTAGCCCGTTGAGCCATAGGCGCCGAGCCTTTTTGTTGCATTTCATTGTTGTTTAGCTAGCCTGGACTGGGTTTGAACCTGCCAATCTCAGTTTATGTGGCCAGTGCCCTACCTACAGAGCTACCAGTGCCGCCATAGATGACTTCTTTTTTTTTTTTTTGAGACAGAGCCTCAAGCTGTCACCCTGGATAGAGTGTCATGGCATCACAGCTCACAGCAACCTCCAATTCCTGGGCTCAAACGAGTCTCTTGCCTCCGCCTCCCAAGTATCTGGGACCACAGGTGCCC
>CAUYON010182245.1:0-16738 GCA_963573935.1 Arctocebus calabarensis | reverse complement strand
TTTTTTGAGACAGAGCCTCAAGCTGTCACCCTGGATAGAGTGCTGTGGCATCACAGCTCACAGCAACCTCCAATTCCTGGGCTCAAGCGAGTCTCCTGCCTCCGCCTCCCAAGCAGCTGGGACTGCAGGCGCCCGCCACAACGCCGACCATTTTTTGGTTGCAGCCATCATTGTTGTTTGGTGGGCCCGGGCTGGATTCGAACCCGCCAGCTCAGGTGTACGTGGCTGGCGCCTTACCCGTTGAGCCACAGGCGCTGAGCCTGTATTAGTAATTTGAGTCTTATTTATTTTTTCTTACTCAGCCTAGCTGTTTTTCATTTTCATTGATCTTTTCAAGGAACAAGATTTGGGTTTTATGTATTTTCTCTATTGCCTGTTTTCAATTTCATTGGTCTTTGCTCTAACTTTTACTATTTCTTTTCTTCTGCTTGCTCTAGGTGTAAGCTGCCCTTCTTCCTTGAGTGTCCTAAGGTGGAAACTTAAATTGTTGATTTTAGATCTTCCTTTTTCTTATAATATATGCATTCAGTGGTACAAATGTCCCTAAGCGCTGCTTTCATGGCATTCAACGAATTTTGAAAAGTTGTACTTTCATTTTCACGTAGTTTGAAAAAAATTTAAATTTCTCCTGAGACTTATTTGACCTATACATTATTTAAAAGTGTGTTGTTCAGGACAAGGGCAGTGGCTCATGCCTATAATCCCAGTACTTTGGGAGGCCAAGGCAGGAGGATCTCTTGAGGCCAGGAGTTTGACACCAGCCTGGGTAACATAGAGAGACTCCATCTCTTCCAAAGAATTAAAAAATTGGCCAGGCATGGTGGCATATGCCTGTAGTCCCAGCTGCTTTGGAGGCTTTGAGCCCAGGAGTTCCAGGCTGCAGTGAGCTATGATCTTGCCACTGCACTCCAGCCTGGGTAACAGAAAGAGAACTAAATCTCTTTAAACAAAACAAAGACATAAAGAAACAAACAAAAAACAACAAAAAGTGTGTTGTTTAATCCCCAAATACAATATTTGGGATGTCCTAGCTATCTTTGTGTTACTGATTTCTAGTTTAATTCCATTGTGTTCTGCAAACATATCTACAGAGGAATAGAACGTTATGTGTGTTACGTTGTGTGAGGTCTGATTTCTGTTATATTCTTCTAAAATGTGTTTTTTGGTTTTTTTTTTGTATAGACAGAGTTTCACTTTATCGCCCTCTGTAGAGTGCTGTGGCGTCACACAGCTCACAGCAACCTCCAACTCCTGGGCTTAGGCGATTCTCTTACCTCAGCCTCCCGAGTAGCTGGGACTACAGGTGCCCGCCACAACGCCCGGCTATTTTTCTGTTTTTGCAGTTTGGCCGAGGCCGGGTTTGAACCCTCCACCCTCAGTATATGGGACCAGCACCCTACTCAATGAGCCACAGGCGCCGCCCAAATGTGTTGTTTTTTAAATTGTTTTATTTGGCAATTAAACTCAAACTCTGTTCTCAGAGGTAATCTCAGTTCAGTTCTTTTTTCTCTACTGAAGTGTTTTCCACACACATGTGGTTGAGGGATCTGCCAGAGGTTCAGACAGAGTTTTTACAGAGTCTAGAGATCTCCTTTTCTGGGTCTTTCCTTTAAGGAGCTACTCCCTTCTTCCCCAGTGGCTGTACTTGTTCTAAACTTTGTTCTCTGGTTCTTCATGCCAGAAAAATTATAGGTTTGCCCTGTGTGCTGTGCTGACTGTCATGCACTTTTTTTTTTTAAGACAGAGTCTCACTATGTCGTCCTCTGTAGAGTGCAGTGACAACACAGCTCACAGCAACCTTAAATTCTCGGGCTTAAATGATTCTATTACCTCCCAAGTAGCTGGGACTACAGGTGCCCGCCACAACACCCAGCTATTTTTTTGTTGCAGTTGTTTAGCCGGCCTGGGCCGGGTTCGAAACCGCCACCCTCAATGTATGTGGCTGGTGCTGTAACCACTGTGCTTTGGGCGCCGAGCCTATCGCATGCACTTTTGACATTATGTCTATCCTACACGTTCCTTCTCAGAGTTTTGGGGCCCGTGCTCTAGTTCTTACCTTGTACCCCTTCATCAATCTGTAAGGGTGGTTTCCGTCAATCTCTAAGAGCCATGTCACTCACTGTTCAGAGCCTTGACATGTTTTGTTTTGATCTGGGTTTTATATTTTGTCAAGAGTTTTTTATCTGTGGAAAGTATAGTTCAGTAGGATCTTAGATATACTGGAAGAGAAACCCCCAAACCAAGGTACAAAAAGGTAACATAGCAGGCTTGTGACTACCGTGCCAGCAAACTGCAGAACTAGAATTCAAACCCTGTCCTAACCAACTTCCAGTCATCACAAGTAGCTTTTATTACTGATCCACCTTCTACCTGTCATTTGTCAGCCGAGAGCCCTAGGACTTCTCGTTGCTCAAGTAACAATGAAGGGGGCTTCCAAGGTCTCTGACTTTCCCTTCATATCAAATCCGTCAAGCTGCCAGGCGTGGTGGCTCACCCTTGTAATCCTAGCCCCTGAGAGGCCAACACGGGAGCATTGCTTGAGCTCAGGAGTTTGAGACCAGCCTGAGCAAGAATGAGACCCCTGTCTTGACTAAAAATAGAAAAATCAGCTGGGCAAGGTGACACAAGCCTGTAGTCCCAGCTACTCTGGAGGCTGAGGCAGGAGGATCGCTTGAGCCTGAGAGTTTGGGGTTGCTGTGAGCTATGATGGTGCCACCGCACTCGACCCAGGGCAACAGAGTAACACTTTGTCTCAAAAAACCAAAAAGAAACAACAAAAAAAATCTGTCCAGTTTAAGAAGGAATTTTATTTATCGCCTTTTGTCATTTTCTGTCTTGTGAAAGGATGGCGATCACATTGTATAGCTTTGAAGTCAAAGATACCTGTGTTCAAATCTCTTCACTTTTCTTGTTGGTAAAATGTGGGAAATAATAGTATTGACCTGAAAAAGTTGTGATGAAGGCTTGGTGCCTGTAGCTCAGTGACTAGGGTGCCAGCCGCATACACCAGAGCTGGTGGGTTCAAACCCAGCACAGGCCTGCTAAACAACAATGACAACTGCAACCAAAAAATAGTCCGGCATTGTGGCAGGTGCATGTAGTCCCGGCTATTTGGGAGTCAAGAGAATTGCTTAAACCCAAAAGTTTGAGGTCGCTGTGAGCTGCGATGCCACTGTACTCTACAGAGGGCAACATAGTGAGACTCTGTCTCAAAAAACAAAAAAAAGTTGTGGTGAAGACTAAATGAGATACTTCATGTAAAGTGCAAAGAACTGGTGTATAGTAAGCACTCATTAAATGAGACTTGCTGGGGATGCTGCAGAGAAGTTTACAACACAGGGGTCTGAGCCCCGGACACCGCTTTGGAGACTGGTGTTCTCAGGACATCAGCCCCGTTCAGCAGGGCTTCTTCTGTCGTCTCAGCTGGAGTAGAAGAGCCTACAGCGGTGAGCAGGGAAGAATCCCAATCCAGAAAGCGTGAGTTCCCACCCGGGCTGTGCAGCTGAGCCGGGAGAGCAGGGCAGCGCCCCTGGGCTCCGCCTCCTCCATCAGTGGATTCCCCTTCTGCTGAAATGCTCGTGCCCCTGCAGGGGTGTCCCTTGGGCGTGGGAAGGGGGCGCTTCTCAGACCCCAGGGGCCCCCAAGACGCGGTAGGGAGAGAGGGGCGGGCGTGGGAGCTGCGGCCGTAACAGGAGATGGATGAGGAGGAGGTTTTTGTTTTATTCTTTTCCAGCAGGCTGGAACGGTTTCCAGAAAGAACACAAAGAGAGGCGGAGAAGCAAGCCACCCAAGAAAGACGAGAGGGAAAGGGGTGCGGGAGCAGGGGCGGGTGGGGTGCAGAGCGAGGTGGAAGTGGGAAGCCGCTCCCGGGGAGCTGGTGTGCACCGCGACAGGACGGGCGAGCAGGGAGTGTGTCTCGGGGCCCCTCGGCCTGCCCACCCCGCCTCGCAGGGACGTCTCGTAGTGAGCACCGGCCGCGCCGCCCCTCACTCGCTCGTTTAACTAAAAAAAAAGAAAGAAGAGAAAGAGAGGGAGAGAAAAGAAAGAAAGAACCCCAAACACTCTGCCTAAGACAGCCTTACTTACGGTAGCTCCTTTTTCCCCCTTTTTAAAAGATGGGAGCCGAGAGGCTCAAAGAGGGTAAATTAGAAACCGGGGGTCACCCGGTTGCAGGAGCTGTGCTCCTGGTCCTACACCAAGCTGCCTCAACCGTCTGTTTACCTTGGGGTAGCCTGGGGGGAGCCAGGGGGACAACGGAGGAAGGTCTCAGTCCCCTTTCTTTTTCTGAAAGCCTGTCCTCTCTTCGCATTCATCCATTCATTCATTCCTGGGCAGGCCTGCAGAGTAGGAGCCAAGTTTTTTTTGTTTGTGTTTGTTTTTTGGCCAGAGCTGGCTTTGAACTTGCCACGTCTGGTATATGGGGCCAGCGCCCTAACACACACACACACACACACTCTCTCTCTCTCTCTCTCTCTCCCCCCCCACACTCACACACACAGAGTCTGTCAGACACCCGGCCACAAGGGGGCGCCGTGGGGCCGGTGAGCTGCATCTCCGGCCCACTGTGGGTTCCCCAGCTGAACCTCATCCCGACCTCTTTAGTAACCATTTGTCTCCCCTCGTTCCCCAGTCCCGGGGGTGGGGGAAAGGCTATCTGCCTTCACCTAGGCCTTGTCTTGATGTTGCCGCAAAGTCTGGGAGGACATGTCTCAGCACAGCCCCCAAGAGGTCTTTGGATCAGACCTTGGACTCAGCTCTCAGCTTGGGACACATCTCTCCTGTGACCCTCTAGACACCCTCTCCCCATCCCCTTCTTCTGACAGGCCAAAGTTTCTGTAGCCATTGATGTTGGGACTGCTGCCTGGCTTGACTGCAAGACCAGCTCTAAATCAGGCAGTCACCAGTCAGCTGTACTTGAGTCACCCCGTCAACTCTCATCCTCAGTTGATCTCTCCAAATGGCAAATGCCAGTGAAAGTACGTGGGCAGTTGAGTCAGAGGTGTTTTTCTTTTTTTAGTTCGAGACAGAGTCTTGCTCTGTTGCCCAGTCTAGTCTAGAACTCGCAAGCTTGAGTGAGTGATCTGCCTGCTTCAGCCTCCCAAATTGCTAGAATTATAGGTGTGAGCCACCATGCCCAGTGGATTCAGACTTTTTTTCTTCTTTTCTTTTCTCCTTCCTCCCTCCTTCCCTTCCTTCCTTCCCAGAGCCTCACTCTGTTGCCCCGGCTAGAGTGCTGTGGTGTTAGCCCAGTTCAAAGCAACCTCAACTGGGCTCAAGCGATCCTCCTCCCCAGTAGCCGAGTCTACAGATGCCTGCCACAACACCCGGCTATTTTTTTCTATTTTTAGTAGAGATGGAGGGTCTCACTCTTGCTTAGGCTGGTCTCTTAACTCCTGAGTTCAAGGGATCCTCCCACCTCCGCCTCCTACAGGGCTAGGATTACAGGCATGAGCCATTGTGCCCAGCCCGGATTCAGATCTTTTGATGGTCTGAGGCCCAGACATCAGACTTTTGGGGGAGGTAAAAGGAAGACAGACAGCAATTGCTCCTCAAACATTTTCTCAGTCCTGCAATGACCCAACAGTGGGAGTTATTTTCTTTCTGTTTACAGAGAAATAAACAGAGACTCAGAGAGGTTGAGTAACTTGCCCAAGGACACACAGCTAGGCAGTAGCAGATCTGGGTGGGATCCCAGCACCAGTGCTTCTGCTTCTTCAGCACACTGCAGTGGCTTCTGATCTTCCTGCCCTGCCCTACTCCCTGGACCCTGAAAATGGGACAGTGCCCTCCTTCTCCCCCTCTCTCCTTCCACCTCTCACCTCCCCAAGCCATTGGACATTGCCTCTCATCTTCTCCTCCACTCCCCTGCAGACAGTCGGAGGAGAGTTTGAAAAAGATGTCCAGCACCTCAAGGCCACAAACAGGCTGGGGCCCTGTGGTGACTTCAAAACAGAAAATGGGTACTGCCCAGCATCTCAGTAGCTCAGGCTACCTCTCATGGAACCATGTAGCCTGACCTACTGAGATGCTGGGCAGTACTCAGAGTGAGCCAGGCACAGAGAAGAGCTAGAGAGAGGATTGGGAAAGGAACCAGGGGCCTCTGGGGCTGCCCATGTGCTTGGGAGGCCAGGTTTCTCACAGCACATTTAGCCCTAGCCACAGGCTGCTAAATGTTATAAATAACCTTGGGAATATAAATGTTGGGCAGGAGGAGCAGAATCCAGCCTGCTTCTGGCTCGGGAAACATGACATGGGAGTATGGGGACAGTGTCTAGTTAGAACCATGCTCCGGGTTTGCTGGAAAGATCTGTCTCTTCCAGCAGCAGCTGTGAGATACCTCCAGGTGGGGGAGGTCTCAGTGGGGCCCTGGGATTCACATCTACCTTGCTCTGGGTACCCTAACTGCATTCCAGATGACCACGGACCCTTTGCCAGGGTCAGGAGGCTCTGCAAAGGGGTGGAAACTCACCTGCATCGAACATCTACTAGATGTTGGTCACTGGGCGTGTCGAGATGCCATCACTAAAATAATGGCATTAATAGCTGCTGTGCTAGGAAGTGTGTTAGACACTTTACATATGATGATATTGCTGTGTTAGGATTATTAATATCACAGTAACACAGTAACAGTAGCTGAGGTTTCCTGAGTCCCTTGTAAGCGTCAGGCACTGGCTTGGGTTTTACAGACTATCGTCATCATCATCATCATCAGACTGCCATCTGTTGGTTACTGACAACTGTTGTGTGTGTCACTTATCACTCTTATGTTCTCTAGTTTTACTTAATTCTTATACTCACAATGTGAAGGAAGTATCCTTCTCTGCATTTTGCTGAGAAGGAAACTGAGGCACACAAGATTGGTCTTAGGTTAGGAAGTAGTTGATGAGGACTCAGGTCTCTGACTCCCAAGCCTGTCTCCTCCCCCACACATGCCTTTCCAAGGGAGCAGATGCCCAAGAAATGCTTGTTGTTGGATGAATGACTGAACAAGCAAACACATGTGTGTCTATCAGAGGGGATGAGTAGAATTTCCAAGCCCCAGGAGGTTAAAGGGGTTGTTCAAAGTCATGGGGCCAGACAGCAGTGAGGTGGGAAAGGAGTCTGCCCCTGGTGTCCCAGGCTTCTCTCATAATCCTTCTTGCTACTTTGAGCAGAACCAGCCTCTTTTTGGCAACCATTTTGCCCTTACTCATGCCTGGGAGAACAGTGGACTCCAATTTGCATGCAGACTCATTTCCCACCCATCTGGGAGCCTGGCAGGAGGCCCAGCGCTGGGTCCAGGCCCCTCCCTCAGCAAGCAATCAGTGGCAACTGGCCAGCCAGTCACTAGAGAGTGGGACAGTCATTTTATTCCCTTTCCCTCAGGTCCTTCCAGCTGGTGGGCTCTGGGAGTGCCTGCTGGGTTGAGTAGGTGTCCCTTGGAGCCTCAAGGCTTGTGGGGCACCTTGGACTTCTCTGCCCAAGTCTCTTGGGGCCAACGCCATTCAGGGTCCATACAATGGTGCGAGATAGTTTTGTGGCCTAGTGCAAACAAAAGGCCCTTTTCCAGGTTTTAGTTTTTACTTATCTCCCAAATGCGAGGATTAGGTGAGCTGGCCTCCAGGTCTGCAACCTGTTTCCTGGGCTCTTCCCTGATGGCCTTGTCAGCAGTAACATGCAATTCCTCCAGCCTCACTCCCGCTTGGATGTGAGGAGGGGGGCTAGTCAGGGCCTCCTACCAGGCTCCCTGAAGGGCGGGAAATGAGTTGGCATGGAAATTAGAGTTTGCTGTTAGTCCAAGCATGAGTAAGGGTGAAAGTGGTGCCAAAGCTTCTGCCTGAAGCAGCAAGAGGATTTGTGACAGAAACCCTGTGCCGAAAGCTAGGGGAGACACAGGGGTCTGTGACATAGGTTATCTCCTGTCGATCAGGGATTCCCTGGTAGCAGGTGAAGAAACTCAATTCAAGCTAGCTTGAGGAAAAAGAGGCATTTATTGGCCCACAAGACTAAGAAGAGTAGGCAGGATTTGAACTTCATCAAGGAGGCTTCAGTCCTCATCTCTGCTTCTACCTGCATGTGGCCCTTCTGTGACAAGGTCACCCACCCAGCAACCACTGTCTCCACTTCCTCCTCCATAGCAGAACCCCTCTATTATTGGGGGTCGGCAGTGGTCCCAGGTATATTTTGCAGCTGTCCCTGTGCATAGGAATAGCCAATGAGATGTAAGTGGAAACCTTTGAGTGGAGCTTCCGGGATGCTCTTTAAAGGGCTTACCCCTGCTTTGTCCCTCATCATTCTGCCTGGAATATAGAGTTGAGGACTGGTGCTAAGGCAGCCCTCTTGAGATTAAGAGAAATATCTTGAACTAAGAAAATCATCTTGGGCTAAGCTAAAAGAACTTAGCTCTTGTCACTGAACCAACATGGACAACTGCCTGCTTCTGGAGTTCTATTCATGTGAAAAGCCACTGTGGTCAGGCCTCTGTCACTCATGCCTAACCTCAATTTCCAGCTGATATACTTTAACTCCTTGGGACTGGTTTCTTCACTGGCAGGGACCATGTCTTCAACAGCTCCAGGCTCACTTCCTCAGAGCTTTATAACCACAAGGAAAAGGAGTGTCTCTCATTGCTCCAACTTGAAAACACATGGGGAAGGACTGTGCTCCTCTGGCCCTCCCTTGCTGTTACTGAGGCTAGGAGATAAGACTTTTTGATTGGCTCAGTCTTGGTCACGTGGCCTCCCCTGTGACCAGAGGAATGGGGTCTATTGCAGAAGAGGAAAAGGGCTGGCCGGCAGACAAAACTCTAGTGCCCAGAGTTGCATCTGACTGTGCCTCCACCTCATGGCTTACCTTTGACCTTCTTACTTTAAGCCATATTAGCACTCCCTCCAGAGGATCTGGAGACAACTTGCTCAGGACCCTGAGCAAAGTCTGTAGACCCACCTGGTAAAGGCTATTGCTACTATTAAACGATGGAATCAGATAAATATAGTACCTACCACCCTGCCAGGCACAGAGATAGCATCTTTCCTATTCCTCAGGGGAGCGCCCTGAGGCTTTCAGCTGGGCTTCTGTCTCGCTTAATACCTCCCCTCACAGGAAAGAATCTGTCCTGTCCTCCTGGGAGCCTTCGGAGATTCAGGTCCAGAAAGCTTCTCTGGTGGGGAATCCAGGGAACTGCCCCGTAGTCAAACATACTGCTCTTGCTTGGTCTAACTAAGTGTTCTTGGGTGAATCATGCAGCACATCAAGTCTCAATGTCTACGTCTGCGAATGTGGATAAAACCTCAGTATGCTGTAGTGAGGGGTGACAGACAGACGCTGTGTGGTGCCTGCTGAGCTTGGTGCCTGCCACGTGGTGAGGTCTCAGTAAGTGTTTATTGGGAATGCTTAGACTCAAGCTTGGCCACCCCAGAAAGCACAGTCCTGGCGGTGCCCGTAGCTTAGTGGGTAGGGTGCCAGCCACATACACCAAGGCTGGCGGGTTCAAACCCGGCCCGGGCCTGCTGAACAACAATGACAACTGCAACAAAAAAATAGCCAAGTGTTGTGCAGGTGCCTGTAGTCCCAGCTAGTCAGGAGGCTGAGGCAAGAGACTCACTTAAGCCCAAGAGTTTGAGGTTGCTGTGAGCTGTGATGTCACAGCACTCTACCCAGGGTGACAGCTTGAGCAAAAAAGAAAGCACGGTCTGGGTGGCCCAGAAGGGGAGGAGGTCTTTGTTCGGACCCTCTAAGCCACATGAGAGTGAAGAAGGCCTTGTCAGGCTCTGGTGTCTTGGGTACCAAATGGAGACTGCTCGGACCTCTCCCTGCTGCAGGAGGCAGGAGGTAAGCAAGACGTTGACAGCTCCTGACGCTGCCCCAGCGGAGGGGACGCAGGGAGGAGACTCAGAAGAGATGGACGGCCTAGGCTGCTGTCACTCACTTGTACACGGGCTCCTCTGTTGGCCACATCACCCCTCCAGACAGGCCGGCCCTGGTCCTGCACTCGTCGCCTGACTGGGGGCCGATTCTGGCGACAGCCAAGTGGGGCAGTCAGCCTGGGGCGGCAGGGACAAGAGGGCGAGGAAAGCCACATCACTGAGCGCTCCTCGTGCTCCAGCTCGGGGCTCAGAGCATGACTCTAGGGTCCGCCTGCTGGGTCCATCCTGACACTTTTACTGGCTGTGTGACCCGGGTCCGCGCACGTCCATCTCTGGCTTCCCTTCCTCCTCACTGCCCCTCTTCAGGCTCTCGACCACCCTCCAAAGGCGGGGCAGTTGGGTGATCTGCTCTCAATCCCACAGGGAGGAGGCGCCAGAGCGGGCGTGATTCCAGAGCCGGGGCTCTGCGCTGACACCAGGGTGCCAACCCCGAGCCTGCACCGCACTTTAATAAGCTTTACAAGGGTACAGAGGCCACTCAGGGCCCCGTGGGATCCTCTCACCAGAATCTGATGCATGGCCAGGGTGGAGACATTTTGCTGGAGATATTGCCTTCCCCAAAGGGCCCTGGCATCAACAGTCCCTGCCTCTGGAGCTCACTGGGTTCGTCCCAACCTAAGCACTTCCCAACAAAGCGTGCGCCTATGTCCCTCTCCTCCAGGAAGCCTCCCGGATCCACCCAGTGACTCCTGTATTCTCAATACTTGCCGCTGCGTTTGCACTCAGCACCATTCACCTGTTCACTTAGAGTCCTTCCTGCCTGCCCACCCACCCATTGTACTGGCAGGAGACAAAATGGGACTTGCTGGGGTCCCACAGTGAGGGGCAGGGCACGGTTAGAACCCTTGTCTCCCTGACAAGTAGAAAGTGTGGGCTTTGGGGAATCAGACAAACCCGAGTTCAGGTCTTAGCTCTCTCACTTGCTGGCAATTCAATCCTGTCCCTCCCAGGTGAGTGCTCCCAAGTGCAGAGAAAGTATTCGGTAAGTGTCCGTTCCCTCACTGTCCCTCCTGCCTGGGGTCGGTAGCAAGAGTGTCCCTTCCTCCAACGCACCCTGTCAGCTTGGGCCGGCCTCTTAGCCTCATTAAAACAATCAGGAAAGGAGCCAGGCACGGTGGCTCACGCCTGTAATCCCAGCACTTGGGAGGCCGAGGCGGGTGGATTGTCTGAGCTCACAGGTTCCAGACCCAGCCTGAGCCTGAGTGAGACCTCGTGTCTAAAAATAGTTGGGTGTTGTCGCGGGTGCCTGTAGTCCCAGCTACTCAGGAAGCTGAGGCGGGCGGCGCCTGTGGCTCAAAGGAGTAGGGCGCCGGCCCCATATGCCGCAGGTGGCAGGTTCAAACCCAGCCCTGGCCAAAAACTGCAAAAAAAAAAAAAAAAGAATCGCTGAAGCCCAGGAGTTTGAGGTTGCTGTGAGCTATGAAGCTATGGCACTCTACTGAGGGTGACAAAGTTAAGACTCTGTCTCAAAAAGAAAAAAATCAGAAAAGAAAACAAAAATAAAACAAACAAAAAACTTGTGCATGCTTTAATAACAAAACCACACACAGATAAAAGCCTGGAAGGAACATATTAAGCCCACTCCAATGTTCCTCGTGTTTTATTTTTAGATGCTGTTATTAAGACTGATTTTTCCCTTTTCCTTATACTTTTTCGTGGTTACTAGAAAAAATCCTTCTCTATGGACCACATGTGTTGTATGTGTCTATTTGTGTAGGTATATGCATTATATATGTGCATTCTGTGTCTATTTGTGTAGATGTGTGTTCGTGCTTGTCTATTTGCACATGTGTGTGCATGCCTGTATGTGGCTGTGAGTGGGGCGGGGGGGCCTGTCCCCCAGGGCTGTGAGGCTGCAGGGAAGACTGGGGAACCTGCTAAAACAATCAAATCCTGGGTGCCACCTGTGGCTCAAGGAGTAGGGTGCCAGTCCCATATACTGGAGGTGGCGGGTTCAAACCCAGCCCCGGTCAAAAAACCAAAAAACTAAAAACAATCAAATCCTAAGCAAGCCCTTCCAGGGAGTCTCTGAGGCCTCACTGGTTGTCCCTTATAGGGCCCTGGTTAGATAAAATTGGGCTGGATTTGTCAGCAGCATCAGTCTGGAGCTGGGATAGGAAGTTGCCTAGAAACTTCGGTGCAGGATCCCATCCTCCCTCAACCATAAGCTGAGCTCAGGCTGTGCTCATCGTAGGGGCGAGAAAGACTAGAGAGACTTTCCACTCACTCATGGGTGAGTCTTCGAGAAGGTTTATTGCAGGTGTCTCGAGGTTTTGTGGCTGACACAAAACTTCAGTGAGCTGCACCTGCCTGGTTTACCAAGTCCAAATGAAGGGGCTCCCAATCTAACGTGGGCCCCCTGCCAGGCTATTTGGTTGTGGTAGTATCTCCCTCAAAAATGACTGGTAGAAATTAAGCTTTTTTTTTTCTTTGAGACGAAGTCTCTCTCCTGGATAGGGTGCCATGGTGACAACCTAGCTCACAGCAACCTCAAACTCCTGGGTTCAAGCAATCCCCCTACTTCATCCAACCACATAGCTAGGACTACAGGCAAGCACCACACGTCTGGCTAATACTTCTGTTTTTAGTAGAAATGGGGTCTTGTTCTTGCTCAGGCTGGTCTCTAACTCCTGAGGTCAAGTGATCCTCCTGCCTTGGCCTCCTAGAGTGCTAAGAGTACATGTGTAAGCCACTGTGCCCAGCCAGAATTCAGCATTTTGTTTATTTTTTTCCCCTTGAGAGTCAAGGTCTTGCTCTGTATCCCAGACTGGAGTGCAGTGGTGCAAAGCCAGTTCACCCCAGTCTTGAACTTCTGGCCTCAAGCAACCCTCCTGCCTCAGCCTCCCAATGCTGAGGTTCCAGCCTTGATTGCTTTTTTTTTTTTTTTGTAGAGACAGAGTCTCACATTATTTCCCTCAGTAGAGTGCTGTGGCGTCACACAGCTCACAGCAACCTCCAACCCCTGGACTTAGGCGATTCTCCTGCCTCAGCCTCCCGAATAACTGGGACTACAGGCGCCTGCCACAACACCCAGCTAAAAGTTCTTTTTTTTTTTTTGCAATTTTGGCCGGGGCTGGGCTTGAACCCGCCACCTCCGGTATATGGGGCTGATGCCCTACTCGTTGAGCTACAGGCACCACCCATGTTGGGAATGCAAAACAGCAACAGATGTGATTTCCCCAGGTAAAGCCACTGAGGAAGCAAAGAAGTGCCAGGTGTGTGCCTGCTGGGAAGTGCTGGGTTTGAGCGAGAAGAGTGCCACGCCTAGGAGAGGCGGCAGGAGAAAGAGAGAACAGCCAGCTGCAGGGAAAGCGGCCAAGCAGGTAATGCCGCTGCTCCTGCCAACGGCCGGCCGGTCCCTGAGCGCTGTCCAGGCACCAGGCTGACTCTGTCGGAGTCGCATCGTTCAGACTGCTGCTGTTGCAAACGACAGAAACCTCTGCTCACATTGGCGTAAGTAGAAAGGTAAATGCCCTGGTTTACCACAGAGGGGACAGAGTCTCCAGCTACAGCCAAGGAGTCAGGGGAGGCCTCAGAATACAGACTCTTTACCATTCTATCCCTACCTGGTGCACTTCCTTCTCAGGCAGGCTTTGCCCTTGTGGCAGAGGCGCCAGCCGCAGCTCCTCCCCGTGGGACGCGGTGTCCAGACGCTACGACTCCGTGCCCCACTCTGAGAGCTTGGCTCCTGGCCGTCTCTCCTGTCTGAACCCCTTGACTCTGTTTTCCTTCTTCTTTCTCCTTTCTCAGTCAAACTTTTCCAGAGGGCCTGCACATCCTGCCCCCACTTCCTCTTTCAGCTCTGGTGAATGAGCCCCGCCTCCACTGTCCTGCCCCCTTTCTCAGTTTTCATCCCAGTGACTGGGACAGTTGACCTTTGGACCTCACTCTTGCTCTTGTGACACCCCCTCATTTTCCTCTCCATCCTTCTCTCCATCCTGTCCCACTTCCTCTCAAATATTCCTGTTCTCCAAGACCCTGTCCTCAACTCTCTTTCCTTGTGTTTCCCGCCCGCCTCAGGCCTCGCATTTTCTCCCAAGCCTCTGAATTCAACCCACGTTACTCCTCTGAGCCCTGGACCAATAAAAACTGATACTGTCCTCTCCCAACATGGTCTTGAATGGCCGGTAGCCTCTCAGATTCAAGATGCCCCAGATGAACACAGCTTCTTCCTCCCTAAACCTGGCTGCCTTCTGAAGGCACCCACTGGGCTCCTTAAGCAGAATTATTAGATGCATTCGGTCCTCTCTCTGTTGCCCCTCAGCTTCCTGCCCCCCTTCCCCACTCCCATTCTAATCTGTCTCCAGAGCCTCTTCCGTGACCTACATATCTCCATGCCCCAGCCCTCTCTACTTCCTTCACGCGACGCGTGAGCCCTCATTTCCAGACCCATGCACACTTTCCAACAGGTCTCCATCCTTTTTACAACCATTCCAACTCTTTCTCTACATAGTGGCCTGAGTGGTTGCTGTAAACACAAATTGGATCACGACACTGCCCTGTTAAGCCCTGCATGGATTTCCATGGCTGTCGGGGACAGTGCCAGCCCCTTACCTTGATGTACGAGGCCAAACATGGCAAACGTCTTCTCTGTCTTTCCATCTGTCACCCATTTCTTACATTCCCCCGATAAAATCTATCTTAAAGGGTTTTTGTTGTTGTTGTTGTTGTTGTTTAATTGGGTTTTTTCTTCTTCCTCTTTCTCTTCCTCCTCGTTTTTGGTTCATTTTTGCAGTTTTTGGTTCTTTTTTGTTTTCTTTTTTATTTTGGACACAGAGTTTCACTTTGTCACCCTGGGTAGAGTGCCGGGGCATCATACCTCATAGCAACCTCAAACTCTTGGGCTCAAGCAATCTCTTGCCTCAGCCTCCGAAGTAGCTGGGACTATAGATGCCCACCACAATGCTTAATTATTATTTTTTTCTTTTTTAGAGGCAGGATCTTGATCTTGCTCAGGCTGGTCTTGAACTCCTGAGCTCAAGCAATCCACCTACCTCACCCTCCCAGAGTGCTAGGATTACAGGTGTGAGTCACTCTGCCCAGCACAACAATTCCTTTTTTTTTTTTTTTTTTTGAGACTGAGCCTCCAGCTGTTGCCCTGGGTAGAGTGCTGTGGCATCACAGCTCACAGCAACCTCCAACTCCTAGGCTCAAGTGATTCTCCTGCCTCCACCTCCCAAGTAGCTGGGACTACAGGTACCCACCACAACACCCAGCTATTTTTTGGTTGCAGCCATCATTGTTGTTTGGGAGACCTGGGCTAGGTTCGAATCCTCCAGCCCAGGTGTATGTGGCTGGTGCCTTAGCTGCTTGAGCCATAGGCACCGAGCCCCAACAATTCTTTATGGAAGTTTATATATAATAAAATTCACAGCTTGGTACCTACAGCTCAGTGAGTAGGGCACTAGCCATATACACCAAAGCTGGTGGGTTCGAGCCTGCCTTGGGCCTGCTAAACAACCAAGATGACTGCATCCAAAAAATAGCCAGGTGTGACGGATGCCTGTAATCCCAGCTGTTTGGGAGGCGGAGGCAAGAGAATCAGTCAAGCCCAAGAGTCTGAGGTTGCTGTGAGTTAAGCACAGGAGTTGGAGGCTGCTGTGAGTTGTGATGCCATGGCACTCTACTGAGGGCAACGTAGTGAGACTCTGTCTCAAAAAAAATAGATAAATATGGCGGCGCCTGTGGCTCAGTGGGTAGGGCACCAACCCCATATACCAAGGGTGGCGGGTTCCAACCTGGCCCCGGCCAAACTGCAACAAAAAATAGCTGGGTGTTGTGGCAGGCGCCTGTACTCCCAGCTACTCGGGAGGCTGAGGCAGGAGAATCGCCTAAGCCCAGGAGTTGGAGGTTGCTGTGAGCTGTGTGACGCCACGGCACTCTACTGAGGGCGATAAAGTGAGACTCTGTCTCTACAAAATAAATAAATAAATAAATAAAACAAAATTCGCTACCTTTAGGTGTGGGGTTTGATGAATTGGGGGTAATCGTATACAGTTATGTGCACATTATAGTCATCCTTTAAGTTCCCTTGTGTCCCTTTGCAGTATTCTCATTCCCCAATACCCAGTCCCAGGCAACTATGGATTTCATTATATTTATATCGCAGAATTCCATTGGTCTGGAATCATAGAATCTGTAGTCTTTTGTGTTTAACTCTTCCCCCTTAGCATAATGTCTTAAGATTTGTACATATTGTTGAGTGTGTTAATATTTCATCCTTTTCATTGCTGAGCAGTCTCCCCTGGTATGAATACACTATAATTTGTTTATTCATTTATTTGTTGATGGATATTTGCATTATTTACAATTTTTGGCCACTATGATAATATTGCTATGAGCACTCCTGTACTAGTCTCCGTGGGAATGTTATGTTCTAATTTTGGCGGGACTAAATACCTATGGTTGGTGTGTGTTTAATTTTATAAGACACTGTCACGCTTTTTTCCAACAGTGGCTGTGGGATTTTGCATTCCCACTGACATCTGAGTCCCCTCGTGGCTCCACATCCTCTCCAACGTTTGATGTCATTGACTCTTTTACACTTCAGCCATTCCAGTGGGTGTGGGGTGGCACTTCATGTCCCAGTCACCGTTGATGTTAAGTGCCTTCTCACGTGCTTGTCCGCCACTCTGACATCTTTTGTGAAGTGTCTCTTGAAATCGTTTGCCTATTTTTTTTTCATTTGCCTGTTTTTTGTTTTTTTTTTTGAGACAGAGCCTCAAGCTGTCACCCTGGATAGAGTGCTGTGGCATCACAGCTCACAGCAACCTCCAATTCCTGGGCTCAAGCGAGTCTCTTGCCTCCGCCTCCCAAGTAGCTGGGACTACAGG
>CAUYON010182236.1:0-63159 GCA_963573935.1 Arctocebus calabarensis | reverse complement strand
TGAGGCAAAAGAATCGCCTTCGCTCAGGAGTTGGAGGTTGCTGTGAGCTGTGTGGCGCCACGGCACTCTACTGAGGGCGATAAAGTGAGACTCTACAAAAAAAAAAAAAATTAGCAGGGGGCAGTGCCTATAGGTCAGTGGGTAGGGCGCCAGCCACATACGTGGAGGCTGTGGGTTCCAACCTGGACTCAGGCCAGATAAAATAACAATGCCAACTGCAACAACAACAACAAAAATAGCTGGACATTGTAGCGGGTGCCTGTAGTCCTAGCTACTTGGAAGGCTGAGGCAAGATAATTGCTTAGGTTCAGGAGTTTGGGGTTGCTGTGAGCTGTGAGGCATGGCACTCTACTCAGGGCAACACCTTGAGACTGTCTCAAGAAAATAAATAAGTTAAAATAAATTAAATTAAAATTAAAAAATTTAGCTGGACATTATTGACTGCCATAGTCCCAGCTACTTAGAAAGCTGAGGCAGGAGGATAACGTGAGCCCAAGATATCAAGCTTACAGTGAGCTATGATCATACCACTACTCCTTTAGTATGAGCAATAAGACCCTGTCTTGAAACAAACAACCAGGCACAGTGGCTCATGCCTGTAATCCTAGCACTCTGGGAGGCCGAGGCAGATGGATTACCTGAGTTCATAGGTTCCAGACTAGCCTAAGTCAGAGTGAGACCACCCCTTTAAAAATAGCTGGGTGGGCACGGCGCCTGTGGCTCAACGGGCTAAGGCGCCAGCCACGTACACCTAAGCTGGCGGGTTCGAATCCAGCCCGGGCCACCAAACAACAATGATGGCTGCAACCAAAAAATGGCTGGGCGTTGTGGGGACGCCTGTAGTCCCAGCTGCCTGGGAGGCAGAGGCAGGAGAATCCCTTGAGCCTAGGAGTTGGAGGTTGCTGTGAGCTGTGATGCTACAGCACTCTATCCAGGGTGACAGCTTGAGGCTCTGTCTCAAAAATAAATAAATAAATAATTAAATAAAAATAGCTGTGCATTATGGTGGGCACCTGTAATCCCAGGTACTTAGGAGACTGAGGCAAGAGAATTGCTTGAACCCAAGAGTTTGAGGTTGCTGTGAGCTATGATGCAAAGGCACTCTATGAAGGGTGATAAATAAATAAATAAATGAGACAAGGTCTTGTTTTTGCCCAGGCTGGAGTACAGTGACATCATCATACCTTACTGTAGCCTCCAACTCTTGGGCTCAACAGATCCTCTGGCCTCAGGCTCCCAGTTAGCTAGGGCTACAGGTGCACACCACTATGCTTGGCTAAGTTTTTTTGTAATTTTGTAGGGAGAGGATCTTATGTTTTTTTTGTTTGTTTTGTTTTTTAAAGAGATGGAATCTTACTATTGTCCAAGCTGGTCTCAAATTCCTAAGCCTTGCGTAATCATCTGCCATGGCCTGCCAAAATTCTAGGGTTACAGGGATGAGCTAAAGTGCTCAGCCTATCTTCTGTTTTCTTCATAGCATTATTTGAAATTTCTTTTGTCTTTTTTTAAAATGTTTATTTTTTATTTTATTTATTGTTAATTTTTTTGAGACAGAGCCTCAAGCTGTCACCCTGGACAGAGTGCCGTGGCATCACAGCTCACAGCAACCTCCAATTCCTGGGCTCAAGTGAATCTCCTGCCTCTGCCTCCCAAGTAGCTGGAACTACAGGCGCCCGCCACAACTCCCGGCCATTTTTTGGTTGCAGCCGTCATTGTTTGGCAGGCCCGAGCTGGATTTGAACTCGCCAGCTCATGTGTATGTGGCTGGCGCCTTAGCCCGTTGAGCCACAGGTGCCAAGCAAGAGTCAGTTGTCTTTCTACTGGTTTGGGGACATGTGTTTCTGTAAGGCTTGCCTGAAATGGCCTGAGTTGGCCACGTTCCCAGATTTCTCTCAGCTTTTTTGATGATTGGTCATCGTAGTTTCAAGATAGGCACACATACTCCTCCCTATCTTAAAAGGCAATCTGTGGCTACAATAGGGTTTCCTCAATGTAGGCTGAAAGATAGGCAATTGCTGGCTTCTCTGAGAAGATCATCAATTTCCAGCCTTAAACTGGCTTAAAATCCTCTCCCACTGTTGTTTGAGCACGTGCAGACCACGCTTTGAAAATTAATGGACCCTAGTGACTTCTCAAGGAGTTCTGATGTCTCTAGCGTGTCTGCCTGAACTAATCTCTGCCATATGCTTACTAAAGAACATGTACATTTATCTGGCCTACCTTAAGCAGCCTCAGGATTATGTTAATAGAAGAGCGAGGGATAGGTGTTGGAGGTGCCAACATGCTGTCAGTCCCCTAGAAGCCTGGGGTCAGCTACCATGGGCAGTTCGTACCCACAGCATAATTTTAGAGTCAGGGTCTTCTGAACCTCCATCTCACTTCTCAGGTTCTACTTGTGATTGATCTAATCTTGACTGAAGAGGCTTTGGGAAGATACCCTCTCTTTTCTCCTAAGGAAAGGAAGGGACACTAGTGTGGGGTGTGCATGCCGTTTTGCTAAAGATGTTGCCTGCAGGTCAGCAAGAACAGTCACTGACAAACGGACTTAACCTGAGTCCCTCAAAGATGATTTTTTATCTTTATTATTTTTTTGCCTTAAACATGCCTCACGCACTAAGGGCTTTGCCAGTTTATTATTGCTTGTAACTTTTTGAGTTCTATACTGTGGGTAAGCATTTGCCTCATTTCTAATTTTAAAGAATTATACTTTCTATCTGAGCTGTTGCCCAGTCTGCCGAAGAGCAAGGATTATAACCCTTTTTTTTCGTACCCTGAACCTGTGCCTCGATCTCTGGGTAAGAAAGACTTTTGTGGGGAGTGGAAGGAAAGTGGGAGAAATGCAAGAAGAGGCTCTCAGATTCCAGAATACACCTGGTCCTGTAAAGCTTACCTCTAAACATAAAGTTTTTGTTTTCCAAGTCATTGAACCGACATAGTCTACCGGCCATCTTGGTTGTGGCAAACCTAAGTCTTTTGATTTTTTTATTTTTTTCTTCTGTGGCGACAACCAAGAGAATTAGACAAAGCCTCCTTGCCCGAGCTTTTGGAGGAGCAATCCTGGAGCGCCGCTCTCCCGCCCCCAGCTCCAGGGTGTGGGCCCTTCTAAGCTCCGCCTCCTCCCTCGACCGGCGCTCGGCTCGCGGGTCGGCGCGGGTTGGGGAGGGGCTTGGCTGGGCCCCCGCCGGCCCCCGCCCCGCAGCCCCGCCCCTCATTTAAATACGCGGCGCCGGCGGGTGCGACGAGCTTGCCGCGGACCCAAGATGGCGGCGTGTGGACGTGTACGGAGGATGTTCCGCTTGTCGGCGGCGCTGCACCTACTGCTGCTCGCCGCGGCCGGGGCCGAGAAACTCGCAGGCCAGGGCGCCCACGGCCAGGGCCCAGGGCCCAACTTTCAGTCCCTCGTAGGGCCGGCTGGAGGCGGCGGCCCGGCGGGTCAGCAGCTGCTCCAGCTGCCTCAGTCATCGCAGCTTCAGCAGCAGCAACAGCAGCAGCCGCCTCAGCCGCCGCAGCCGCCTTTCTCGGCGGGTGGGCCTTCGGCCCGGCGGGGAGGAACGGGGCCCGGCGGGGCTGGCGGGGGCTGGAAGCTGGCGGAGGAAGAGTCCTGCAGGGAAGACGTGACCCGTGTGTGTCCCAAGCACACCTGGAGCAACAACCTAGCGGTGCTCGAGTGCCTGCAGGACGTGAGGGAGGTGAGGAGGTGGGAATGGAATCGGGAGGGCAGGCCTAGTGCGGGCGCGAGGGTGTTGCCGGCCTTGGAAGCTGCTGACGCTGGTCTGCTGCTGCTTTGCTTCTTGGGCTTCTGTGGTGCACTCGCTCCTTCTCTCCCAGCACCTCACTGTCTGGTGCATCCAGGGACGAGAACCCCCACCCCCACCCTTTCCTTTCTCGGTCCTTATTTACTCTCCCAGTTAACCCGGGTCTGGGACGAGACCTTGGCTCCGGGCCGCTATCCGCCAAGGCCCAGAGCATGTTTCTGTTTGCTCCTGTCTTTTGTGTGATGCTCTATGCAGACTGGCTCCTCGCTGAGAACAGTTTAGGATTTTGCCATCAGTTTCGACTTGGACAATATGCAGTAAATCATTTAAACGTAAAAAATGGTTGGCGTACTTAAGGTATTGAAGAATGATCTGCTGTTTGGTTAGGTAACTTGGATTCTATTCCGATGTATATTGTAGTCAGCTGCAGAATTAACTGCCTTTTAACCCATTCTTTTGTAATTTGCAAATCCTTATTATTTAACTGGTGCTAAAACTAATACATACTTTTCTCCTTCATTTCCTTTGGTCAGTTTGTAGTGAACCTCATGTTTAAGGTCTTAACTCCAATTAACTTGGAGTCCCAGAGCTTGAAAACTTAGGGCAGCATTTGAAGCTGTGTTTGTGAGTATTGTGTGTTTTTGCTTTTCTGGGGTCTGAATATGATTTTAAGAGTACCTTTAAAAAAAAACTTAATTTGAGCGGTGCTTGTGGCTAAGTGAGTAGGGCGCCGGCCCCATTTACTGAGGTTGGCGGGTTCGAATCTGGCTCCGGCCAAACTGCAAAAAAATAGCCGGGCGTTGCGGCGAGACCCTGTAGTCCCAGCTACTGGAGAGGCTGAGACAAGAGAATTGCCTAAACCCAAGAGCTGGAGGTTGCTGTGAGCTGTGACGCCACATCACTCTACCGAGGATGATAATTGGAGACTCTATTTCTAAACAAACAAACAAACAAACAAACAAAAAACCCTCTTAATTCCATTATGCATTATTCACAGTATCTCTTAATGAAATCTTAGAGTTGATGTTACTCTGTGTGTTTCAGTTAAGTGGTAGTGATAATTTCTGCTGTAGATTTAATGCTGCACAAATAAGTGCTTTTTTTTTTTTTTGAGACAGTCTCAGTTTGTCGCCCTGGGTAGAGTGTTGTGGTGTCACAGCTCACAGCCTCCTCAAACTCCTGGGCTCTTGCCTCATCCTCCCCACTAGCTGGGACTACAGGTGCCTGCCACAACGCCTGGCTATTTTTTGGTTGTAGTTGTCATTGTTGTTTAGCAGACCCAGGCTGGGTTTGAACCCACCAGCTCTGGTGTATGTGGCTGGTGCCCTAGCTGCTGAGCTACAGGCACTGAGCCAGATAAGTGCATATTTGACAGTTCTCTAAGTTTGGAAGCAAACATGATAGTAATGCTTTTTAAAAAGATGTAGGTACAGAGAATTAGCCTCAGAGTTTTACAAGTAGAATGAAGGTGCTGCTTGATACTACTTTTTTTTTTTTTTTTTTTTGTAAAGACAGAGTCTCACTTTATTGCCCTTGGTAGAGTGCTGTGGCGTCGCACAGCTCACAGCAACCTCCAACTCCTGGGCTTCGGTGATTTCTCTTGCCTCAGCCTCCCGAGTGGCTGGGACTACAGGTGCCTGCCACAACGCCTGGCTATTTTTTTGTTGCAGTTTGGCTGGGGCTGGGTTTGAACGCGCCACCCTCAGTATATAGGGCTGGCGCCTTCCCAACTGAGCCATAGGTGCTGCCCGATACTATTTCTATTGAGAAACTGTATTATCAGAATTATCTTAATGTGTTCAAGACCATAGACGACCCCTGGTTTGTAGAAATTTGCTACTCCTGGCAGTCTTCTCCCTTTAATCCCACTGTAGCATTTGCTCTACTGTTCTGTACAAAATTAAATGACTTAGAAGAGGAAAAGTCATACATAATCAGGAAAAAGAAAGGACCTTTTCAGAGCCAGTAGAAATGTGAGGACTACATTACTTCTCATCTGTACCTTGAAGACTAGAAAGATAATCTGTGGTTATTCTTTGTTTTTCGTCTGCCTAGTAAATAAGTACATCTAACATTCTTTTTTTTTTTTTTTTTTTTGTGAGACAGAGTCTCACTTTATTGCCCTTGGTAGAGTGCCGTGGAGTCACACAGCTCACAGCAACCTCCAACTCCTGGGTTTAGGCGATTCTCTTACCTCAGCCCCCACCCTGTCCCCCGTCAGTAGCTGGGACTATAGGCGTCCACCACAACGCCTGGCTATTTTTCTGTTTTGCAGTTCTGCCGAGGCTGTGTTTTAACCCGCCACCTTTGGTATATGGGGCGGGTGCACAACTCGATGAGCCACAGGCGCCACCCCATCTAACATTCTTTTCTTTCTTTTTTTGAGACAAAGTCTCACTTTGTTGTTCTGGGTAGATACCTTGTTATCATCATATCTCATAGCAACTTCAAACTCCTAGGTTCAGCTAATCCCCTTGCCTCAGCCTCCCAAGTAGCTGGGACTACAGACGCCTACCACTATGCTTGGCTGGTTTGTTTCCTATCTTTGGTAGAGACCAGAGTCTTGTTCTTGCTCAGGCTGGTCTGGAACTCTTGAGCTAAAGTGATCCTCTGGCCTAAACCTCACAGTGCCTAGGATTACAGGCATGAACCACCACACCTGGCCATACCTAGGATTCTTTTTTTTTTTTTTTTTTTTTTTGAGACAGAGCCTCAAGCTGTCACCCTGGATAGAGTGCTGTGGCATCACAGCTCATAGCAACCTCCAATTCCTGGGCTCAAGCAAATCTCCTGCCTCTGCTTCCCAAGTAACTGGGACTACAGGCGCCCGCCACAACGCCGGGCCATTTTTTTGGTTGCAGCCACCATTGTTGTTTGGCGGGCCCAGGCTGGATTCGAACCCTCGAGCTCAGGTGTACGTAGCTGGCACCTTAGTCCGTTGAGCCACAGGCCCGAGCCCATACCTAGGATTCTTAATTACCAAACTTTTTGGAATTTTCTATTTGGTCTTGGAAGATACATAATGGATGTTTTTCCTTAAACTATGATCCTAATGTTGGTGACCATACACATTGTTAGTGGTTTGTGCAGAAGCAGGACTTTATTAGGGAAAATGTCTAAAAGTGGCCCATTCAAGGAGTGCATGCCTCTTTTTTCTTTTTTCTTTCTTTTTTTTTTTTTTTTGGAGACAGAGTCTCAAGCTGTCACCCTGGATAGAGTGCTATGGCATCATAGCTCACAGCAACCTCCAATTCCTGGGCTCAAGCGAGTCTCTTGCCTCCACCTCCCAAGTAGCTGGGACTACAGGCGCCTGCCACAACGCCCGGCCATTTTTTGGTTGCAATTGTAGTTGTTTGGTGGGCTGGGCTGGGTTCGAACCCGCCAACTCAGGTGTACATGGCTGGCGCCTTAGCCCACTGAGCCACAGGCGCCGAGCCGCATGCCTCTTTTTTCATGTGCATTAGGCACATTTGGAAAACTTTACTTACAGGAGGTGGTTTTATGTACTGGAAGAACAATAGTGTCATGTAAATTGGAGAGAGAGAGGCTCCAGATTTTCAATTTAATGTATTCTCCTCCAATTATGTATATAGAAATATTGAAAGAAAAGTACCACGAACACCTGTATATATTCTTCAGGAGGAGCTATTATTTACTTACATATTTTCAGCACAATAGTATATCAGTAGAATTAATTTTTTTTTTTTTATTGCAGTTTTTCGCCCGGGGCTGGGTTTGAACCCGTCATCTCCAACATATGGGGCCGGGGCACTACTCTTTTGATCCACAGGCACTGCCCAGTGGTATTAATTTTAAACTTGTGGATTTTTTCCTTAAAGACAGCAAAAGGAAATTTTATTATACTTAGTTTCAGAATTAATTAAATCTTAACTTGCGTGTTTAAAAAAGCGTAACTCAGCTTGGTGCCTGTGGCTCAAGCAGCTAAGGCGCCAGCCACATACACCTAAGCTGGAGGGTTTGAATCCAGTCCGGGCCTGCCAAACAACAATGACAACTACAACCAAAAAACAGCCGGGCATTGTAGCAGGCACCTGTAGTCTCAGCTACTTGGGAGTTAGAGGCAGGAGAATGGCTTGAGCCCAGGAGTTGGAGATTGCTGTGAGCTGTGGTGTCACAGCAACCTCCAGATCTCTCAACTCCTCTTCTCAAAAAAAAAAAAAAAAAAGTGTAACTCAAAGAGCTAAGCAAGCTTGCTAGGCACATTTGAAGAGAAATGTATGGAACAAGGTCTTGTCACCTGGGCTAGAATGCAGTGGCTTCATCATAGCTCAGGGCAACCTAAAACTCCTGGACTCAAGTGATCCTCCTGATTCAGCCTCCCAAGTAGCTGGGGCTGTAGGTGCATATCACTACTCCCAGCCAATTTCTTTTTTTTTAGACGGAATCTGCATGTCGCCCTCAGAGTGCTATGCTGTCATAGCTCACAGCAACCTCAAACTCTTGGGCTTAAGGGATTATCAAGTAGCTGAGAGCATAGGCTCCTGCCACAACTCCCGGCTATTTTTTTTTTTTTGAGACAGAACCTCAAGCTGTCACCCTGGACAGAGTGCTGTGGCATCACAGCTCACAGCAACTTCCAATTCCTGGGCTCAAGCGAGTCTTCTGCCTCCACCTCCGAAGTAGCTGGAACTACAGGCGCCTGCCACAACGCCTGGCCATTTTTTGGTTGCAGCCATCATTATTGTTTGGCAGGCCTGGGCTGGACTCGAACCCGCCAGCTTAGGTATACATGGCTGGCACCTTAGCCAGTTGAGCCACAGGTGCTGAGCCAACTTCCGGCTATTTTTATTGCAATTGTCATTGTTTAACAGGCCTGGCAGCCTTGGTGCCTGTGGCTGTGCTATGGGTGCCAAGCCCTCCCAGCCAATTTATATATATATATTGTTTTGTTTTTTAATGTCAGACGGGTACTGTGCCGACATTGGAACAAGATTTGTGGGAGGCATGTCTTACACTTGTGCATGAAAACCCAATCGTCGTGCTTATGAACTACAGAAGGATCGATTTTATATTTTTTTTGGTAGAGACATGGTCTTGCTATATATTGCCCAACTTGGTCTCAAACTTCTGGACCCAAGCAGTCCTTTCACCTTGCTCTCCCAAAGAGCTGGGATTACAGCAATGTGCCACTATGTCTGGCCTGGTTTCTTGGAAGTTTATGATATTCATTGTTTTTTCTTACACTGCAGTAGAGAGAGTGGTGTGATGAGTTCCTGAGTTTCTTTACTCAGTTTCAACTGTCCTTTTATTTTGGAGGCACAGAAGTTGGGAAAGTGGCATATTTTAAAGCAAATCTCAAATACCATATCAATTTACCCAAATACTTCATTATATGTGTGTGATAAATACTTCCAAAATTCAAAACAATGACCTAAGTTTTTTAGTATTTAAATGCATCATGAAATATTTCTTCAAAATTTCTTGGTGCCGTCTCTTAATATATCAGTTCCAGAATATAAATTTGTGGGGCACTATCTAAGCTATGCACAGAGTGAATGGTTTGTAAATATTTAGTTAAGATAAACTGTTTTGTGTTTTGAATAGGAATTAATATTTCAGTATTTTAAACCATAAACACACTTTAAAACTCATAGGTGTGGGTGGTGCCTGAGGCTCAAGGAGTAGGGTGCCAGCCCCATATACCAGAGCTGGTGGGTTCAAACCCAGCCCTGGCCGAACTGCAACAAAAAAATAGCTGGGCATGTGGTGGGCGCCTGTAGTCCCAGCTACTCAGGAGGCTGAGGCAAGAGAATCACCTGAGCCCAGGAGCTGGAGGTTGCTGTGAGCTGCAACCAAGGGTGATAAAGTGAGACTCTGTCTCTACCAAAATAAAAAAACTGCAAAAAAACCCCAAAAAACTCATAGGTGTACATTTTTATAACTTTTACTAACCTTTCACTTTATATACCTGAGATAGTGGACCTCACTATTTCTACCATCTCATTTAATACTCTTGATAATCCTATGAGGTGGATAATATTACTATATTAGCTGAGAAATCGTCTCAGAGAGCTAAAGTAACTTGCATAGTATTATACCCTAAGATATAGAGCTAGTCCTCTTGAACTTCAAAGACCATATTCTTTGCAGTCCACCATGGGTGTTTCCACCTGGGGAAATTCTATGTGATTGTTGAGAATACCACGGTTTATAAATGGACACAAAATGGGAAGGATCACTTGGAATTAGAATCCTCTTGTTTTCATTCTCAAGAACAATTGAGTAGCAACATCTCCTATGAATTGAAGTATTGTAGATTTTCGCAGGCAGACAGGCTGGCATTATCAGACACAGCTAATTTAAATATTAGTCTGAGTCCATTGTGAACAGAATTTCTGCTTAATGTAAAGAGTTTCAAATTCCAACTTACCTTAAGCAGGATTTGTACTAGTACAAAGGAAGCTTTTAGTTATATTATTATGCTGTTTGTATTGAATCCATGGAGCAACACAAAAAGCAAACTGAGACTAGAGCTGACACTGTCATTACCCAGCTGGCAGTGGGCAAGTCATTTTATTATCTGAGTCTCAGTCTTTATGTGTTAAATGAGAAGTTTGGTAATAGTACAATTTCAAGAGCTCTATTATCTAACCTACGTGAGTCATTTCCTGTATATAGTATATGTTCTTTGTATGTATATATATATATGGTTTCTGGGATTATTGTGTACCATCTCCTGATTCCATATTCATTCATGGAGGGGACCAGTGATGATAATACAAACAGCAATTAATCCAAACATTGCTTGGCTTTAGGATATATTATTATTAATTTTTTTTTTTTTTTGAGGCAGAGCCTCAAGCTGTTGCCCTGGGTAGAGTGCTGTGGCATCACTGCTCACAGTAACCTCCAACTCCTGGGCTTAAGCGATTCTCTTGCCTTAGCCTCCCAAGTAGCTGGGACAGCAGGCGTCTACCACAAAGCCCGGCTATTTTTTGGTTGCAGTTGTCGTTGTTGTTTGGCAGGCCTGGGTAGGATTCGAACCCGCCAGTTCTGGTGTATGTGGCTGGCGCCTTAGCCCCTTGAGCTATAGGTGCACAAGCCAGGATATACTGTATTATGATTTTTTTTGTTTGTTTGAGCTAATATGGAAGTTACTTCTAAGCTATCCCTCAGTGTTGGAAGCAATCTAACCACATAATCAAATCATCATTGATCTTCTATTATGCATCTATTATTGTGGACAGACACTTCTACTTTAAGATACCACTGTTGAGCTTACAGTTGGTTTGATAATGAGATTGTTGTGATCAAGAAGCCATTATAAAAGATGATGGTGGGCGGCTCCTGTGGCTCAGTGAGTAGGACGCTGGTCCCATATATCGAGAGTGGCAGGTTCAAACCCATCCCCTGCCAAACTGCAACAAAAAGTGGCTGGGCATTGTGGCAGGTGCCTGTAATCCCAGTCACTCAGGAGGCTGAGGCAAGAGAATCGCCTAAGCCCAGGAGTTGGAGGTTGCCATGAGCTGTGTGATGCTGGCACTCTACTGAGGATGATAAAGTGAGACTCTGTCTCTAAAAAAAAAAAAAAAGATGATGTTGATCGCTTGATGTCTTTTTTTTTTTTTGGAGAAACAGAGTCTCACTCTATGGCCCTTGGTAGAGTGCCATGAGGGTCACACAGCCCACGGCAACCTCCAGCTCTTGGGCTTAGGTGATTCTCTGCCTCAGCCTCCTGAGGAGCTGGGACTACAGGAGCCTACCACAACACCTGGCTATTTTTTATTTTGCAGTTTGGCCAGGGCCGGGTTTGAACTTGCCACCCTCAGTATATGGGGCTGGCACCCTACTCACTGAGCTACAGGCACCACCCATCACTTGATGTCTTACACCGAATTACTTTAGAGCAGTGAAATAAAAAAAATTAGGATTTAGCTCTGTTATAGCACCAAAAAAATTAGGATTTAGATCTAGATAGAACCAAGCTCTACCATTCTTATCTTAAAAAATATTGTCACTGGGGGGGCAGTGCCCATGGCTCAAAGGAGTAGGGCTCTGGCCCCATATGCCAGAGGTGGTGGGTTCAAATCCAGCCCCAGCCAAAAACTGCAAAAATAAATAAATAAATGTTGTCACTGGGCATGGTAGCTCACTCCTGTAATTCTAGCACTCTGGGAGGCCAAGGGAGGTGGATCACTTGAGCTCATGAGTTCGACACCAGCCTGAGCAAGAATGAGACCCTGTCTACTAAAAATGAAAAATTGAGGCAAGATCAGGCTCAGTGGCTCACGCCTGTAATCCTAGCACTCCCTAGGAGGCTGAGGCAGGTTAATTGCTTGAGCTTACAAGTTCAAGACCAGCCTGAGCAAAATACAGACCCCCATCTCTACTAAAAATAGAAACACTGAGGCAAGAGGATTGCTGGAGCCTAAGAGTTGGAGGTTGCTGTGAGCTATGACGCCAGAGGTCATATCTCAAAAAAAAAAAAAGAAAGAAAAAAAACTGAGGCAAGAGGATCGCTTGAGCTTGTTGGGGGCTATGACACCACAGCACTCTACCTAGGGCAACAAAGTGAGACTCTGTCTCAAAAATAAATAAATAAATAAGGCTTGGCACTTGTAGCTCAAGTGGCTAAGGCGCAAGCCACATCACTAGAGCTGGCGGGTTCGAATCTAGCCCGGGCCTGCCAAACAACAATGACAACTACAACCAAAAAATAGCTGGGTGTTGTGGTGGGTGCCTGTAGTCCCAGCTACTTGGGAGGCGGAGGCAGGAGAATCGCTTGAGCCTAGGAGTTGGAATTGGAGGTCACTGTGAGCTGTAATGTCACAGCACTCACCCAGGGCAACAGCTTGAGGCTCTGTCTCAAAAAAAAAAAAAATAATAAGATCACCTTATTTGGCTTGGCGCCAGCCATGTACACCTGAGCTGGCCAGTTCAAATCCAGCCCGGGCCCACCAAACAACAATGATGGCTGCAATCAAAAAATGGCCAGGCGTTGTGGCGGGCGCCTGCAGTCCTAGCTACTTGGGAGGCAGAGGCAGGAGACTCGCTTGAGCCCAGGAATTGGAGGTTGCTGTGAGTTGTGATGTCACAGCACTCTATCCAGGATGACAGCTTGAGGCTTTGTCTCAAAAAAAAAAAAAAAAAAATCCATCACTTTATTTTCCTTAGGTAGCAAAAATACTGATTTATCCCTGTACTAAGTGACGATAGACATGAATTCTTAAGTTTGATGTGCTAATTGTACTTCTTTCTTTTCTTTTCTTTTCTTTTTTTTTTTTTTTTTGCACTTTTTGGCTGGGGCTGGGTTTGAACCCACCACCTCTGGTATATGGAACCCGCACGCTACTCCTTTGAGCTACAGGCACTGCCCTAGTTGTACTTTTCTAATGCATATTAGAATGCAATGAAGTGAGGCCAGGTTCAGTGGCTCCTGCATAGAATCCTAGCACTCTCGAAGGCTGAGATGGGCAGATTGCTTCAGCTCAGGACCAGCCTGAGCAAGAGCAAGACCCCGTCTTTAAAAATAGCTGGACATTGTAATAGGTGCTTGTAGTTCCAGTTACTTGGGAGGCTGAGACAAGAAAATCATTGGAGCCCAAGAGTATGAGGTTGCTGTGAGCTGTGATGCTATGGCTTTCTACCAAGGATGACAAAGTAAGACTGTCTCAAAAAAAAAAAAATGCAGCTAAATACAGGAACACCAATAAGATATACAATGCTAGTGTGTACCATCTGAAATCATCTTGTGTTGTATCCCCAAGGGCACATACTTTGGAAAACACTAAGACTAAATTATCCCCAGCTTGAGCAAAAGCAAGCCCCTGTCTCTACTAAAAATAGAAAAAATTAGCTGAGCGTTGTGACAGGCACCTATAGTCCCAACTACTTGAGGGGCCAAATGAAGAGAATTGCCTGAATCCAGGGGTTTGAAATTGCTATGAGCTGGGCTGTCAACACAGGACTCCATCCTGGGCAACAGAACTAAGATTCAGTCTCAAAAACAAAAACAAACCAAAAAAGGGCGATGCCTGTGGCTCAGTGAGTAGGCCACTGGCCCCATATACCAGTGCTGGTGGGTCCAAACCCAGCCCCGGCCAAACTGCAAAACAAAAAATATTAACCGCGTGTGGTGGATGCCTGTAGTCCCAGCTACTCGGGAGGCTGAGGCAAGAGAATCGTCTAAGCCCAAGAGTTGGAGGTTGCTGTGAGCTGTGTAACGCCAAGGCACTCTACCGAGGGCGATAAAGTGAGACTCTTTACAAAAAAAAAAAAAGATTATCTCTTAAAAATTCTTCCACCTCTGGTGCTTCATGATTTTGTGATCTGTGTGAATTTAAAACATGTCCAAGAGAGTTATAAACATAGGTGAAAGGGGAGATACTTTGAGGAATTGTAAGAGGACTGACTGTGTTGACTAAAGTATAGAGTTGGAGCATTTCAGAGTTCAGATTATGAAGGGTCTTATATGCAACCCTGACTGATTGTCCAAGTAAAGTCTATAAATGAGATGTAGTTTTATCCCAATCTAAGGTAAAAATATTGATACATTTGAGGTAATTGAGGGTTACCTATAGAATAGCATTGGCATTTACAGCAAATACTTATTTTTTTTTTTTTTTTTTTGCAGTTTTTGGCTAGAGCTGGGTTTGAACCCACCACCTCCGGCATATGGGGCTGGTCCCCTACTCCTTTGAGTCACAGGCGCTGCCCACGGCAAATACTTTTAAAAAGTCTCTTGATAAGAGTGTTTTATAGTGTATAGTTGCTTAATAATTCATTCTTCTATAGAAGGAAATAAAATACTTGAATAGTCTAAAAGATAAAATGCTAGCTACTTTTCTCCTAATGTGTTCAAAACAAATTTATTCGGCAAAAATCCCAGAAGATTCTCCTATTTATGTGAGTATTTATGTATTTTGAGAAGAGAAGAAGCAATTAAAATAGCTGTCATGCAAATTATTTTTTCTTCCTTCAGCAGATATTTTTTGACTCCTACATACAAGACACTGCTTAGTGTTAGAGGATACAGATAACAATAGGTAGCATTTAATCAGTTTGTGCCCTGTGCTTGGGCACCAGCACTAGGGCATCAGGAAACTGATGCTAAATAACTTGGCAAGATTTGAAAGCAAGTTTGTCCACCTGTAAAGATAGCTGCTACCCCTTCCCTCTATCCTGTAAGTCACTCATAATCCAGGGCTGCACTGTCAAGTGTGATAGTAACCAGCCATTTGTAGCTATTAAACAGTTGAAACATGGCTAGCTGGAATTTAGATGTGCTGTAAGAGTACATACTTGCTTTAGGAAACTGGGCTCAAGCGAATCTCTTGCCTCTGCCTCCCAAGTAGCTGGGACTACAGGCGCCTGCCACAACACCCGGCCATTTTTTTGGTTGCAGCTGTTGTTGTTTGGCGGGGACCAGGCTGGATTCGAACCCGCCAGCTCAGGTGTACATGGCTGTTGCCTTAGCCCGTTGAGCCACAGGCGCTGAGCCTAAAATCTCAATTTTTATATTGATTACGTTTAAATGATACTTGAATATATTGAGTCAAATAAAATACATTAAAATCAATTTTACTATTTTTTTTTTTCTTTTTGAGACAGAGCCTCAAGCTGTCACTCTGGATAGAGTGCTGTGGCATCACAGCTCACAGCAACCTCCAATTCCTGGGCTCAAGCGATTCTCCTGCCTCCGCCTCCCAAGTAGTTGGGACTACAGGCGCCCGCCACAGCACCCGGCCACATTTTGGTCCCAGCCATCATTGTTTGGCAGCCCGGGCTGGATTCAAACCCACTAGCTCAGGTGTACATGGCTGGCGTCCAGCCCAATTTTACTATTTAAAAAATGTGAGCTTGGCGCCTGAGGGTCAAGCGGGTTACGGTACCAGCCACATACACCTTAGCTGGCCGGTTTGAATCCAGCCCGGGCCCGCCAAACAACAATGATGGCTGCAACCAAGAAATAGCTGGGCGTTGTGTCAGGTGCCTGTAATCCTAGCTACTTGGGAGGCAGAGGTAGGAGACTCGCTTGAGCCCAGGAGTTAGAGGTTGCTGTGAACTGTGATGCCACAACACGCTACCCAGGGTGACAGCTTGAGGCTTTGTCTCAAAAAAAAAAAAAAAAAAAAAAGTGAATACCAGAAAACATAAAATTACAGAAGTCCAGTAGAAGTGTGTGGTTCACATTATACTTATATTGGACAGCACTGATCTAGAAGGAAAAGGTTATCTTTTACTAAAAACTATAATATAGGCTCGATGCCTGTGGCTCAATGGGCTAAGGCACCAACCATGTACACCTGAGCTGGCGGGTTTGAATCCAGCCCAGGCCCGCCAAACAACAATGACAGCTGCAACCAAAAAAAAGGCCGGGTGTTGTGGCGGATGCCTATAGTCCTAGCTACTTGGGAGGTGGAGGCAGGAGACTCCCTTGAGCCCAGGAATTGGAGGTTGCTGTAAGCTGTGATGCCACAGTACTCTATCCAGGGTGACAGCTGTCTCAAAACAAAACAAAACAAAACAAAAACTATAATATAAGTTTGAAAGTATAAGTTGCTGTGAGAAAGATAAATACTGTAGCATATGGTAGAGGAAATGGTTGGGAAGATCAAAAAAAGTATTTCAGTACTTTTTATTCTTAAATTGGTGGTTCATATAATGAAATTCTTAATTTAGCTACTTTAAAATGCTACCTACTCTTGTAAATGGATGGATCTCATCTTCAGCATGCCTAATTTATGAGTTGTAAGGGGTGCTTTAGTTCCTTCAACTGGAGAAGAACAATGCTCTGATAAAACTGGAAGTCAGTAAATGACTCATCTTTATTTGGTTGAGTTAGATAAATTTGAAACTTAAGAAACAATCTCAGAGATGGCCCTCACTGCCAGGACAAGCCTTTGTATCTGCATTAAAATAGAGTGTGGAGGAACATGAAGTGTGGACTGGAATCTAAAAACAATGAATTTAGGGAACCAGGCATCCATATTCACTCAGCTTTAATAATTGTACTGAAGTCAGAAAATCTTGCTAGTTTGAATGCATCGTGTTTACATTACCTATTTATTTAACGACTTAATCAAATAACACCTATAATTCTTTATGGAGAGAATCGTAGTGAAAATGAATGATGGCTCCAATTCCTGGATCTGTACAATTATAAAATAGAACAAATTCTTTTCTTTTTTTTTTTAAACAGTCTCACTCTGTCACCCTGGGTAGAGTGCCCTGGCATCATAGCTTACAGCAACCTCTAACTCTTTTTTTTTTTCCAGTTTGGCCAGGACTAGCTTTGAACCCGCCACTCTTGGTATATGGGGCTGGTGCCCTACTTACTGAACCAGCGTGCTGCCTGCAACCTCCAGCTCTTTGGCTCAAGTGATCCTCTTCTCTCAATTTTTCTGATTATTTATTTATTTATTTATTTATTGTTTATTTTTTTAGAGACAGAGTCTAACTTTATTGCCCTCGGTAGAGTGCTGTGGCATCAGAGCTCACAGCAACCTCCAACTCCTGGGCTTAGGCAATTCTCTCTTACCTCAGCTTCCTGAGTAGTAGGCACCACCACAACGCCCAGCAATTTTTTTGTTGTAGTTTGGCAGGGGCCGGGTTCTAACTCACCACCATTGGTATATGGGGACAGTGCCCTACTCACTGAGACACAGGCGCTGCCCCAGTTTTTCTATTTTTAGTAGAGATTGGGGGGGGGCTTGCTGAGGGGTGGAGGGTGTCCCTAGCTTTTGCTCACGCTGGTTTTGAACTCCTGAGCTCGAGCAATTCACTCACCTTGGCTCGGATCCCAGGAGTGCTGGGATTACAGGCATGAGTCACTGCACCCGGCCAGAACAAACCCTTAAAATGTTTTTACGTTCTTTTAAAAAATAATAAGTAGGGCGGCAGCCCCATATACCAGAAGTGGTAGGTTCAAACCCGGCCCCATCCAAAAAAAAAAAAAAGTGTGATATATATAAAATTTAAACTCATACACAAGATAAATAATGAAGTGAAATGATGAGTAAAATTAACCATGAGGGTGTGGATCAAAGTTATAAATCATTTTAAATGCAAGTTTAAAAGTAAAAGAATTTGTTAGAAGAATGCTGTAGTACCTAGGAAGGTTTCATTTGTAATTTAAGTCTGCAGGTCACTGCAGACTCTCCAAAGTTCTTGCATTGTCCAGATGAGCTTTGTAATGTGATAAACAACATAAAGTGGGCAATAACTTCAGGAGCAGAGTGGAGAGTGGATATAAGGGACAGTTTTATTTATTTTTTCTTTTCTCTTTTAAATCGACAGATAATAATTGTATGTATTTTTGGATACATAGTGATGTTTCTGTTGACCTGAAAGGAAGAAGCTGAGGCAAAATTAATATAAGTAGAGAGTTTACTTGAGCCAAGTTTGAGGACTGCAGCCCCGAACACAGATTAAAGTTGCTCTGGGCTCGGTGTCTGTGGCTCAACGGGCTAAGGCACCAGCCACGTACACCTGACCTGGCAGGTTCGAATCCAACCCGGGCCTGCCAAACAACAATGGTGGCTGCAACCAAAAAATGGCCAGGTGTTGTGGTGGGCGCCTGTAGTCCCAACTACTTGGGAAGGCAGAGGCAGGAGACTCGCTTGAGTCCAGGAATTGGAGGTTGCTGTGAGCTGTGATGCCACATCACTCTACCCAGGGTGACAGCTTGAGGCTCTGTCTCAAAAAAAAAAAAAAAAAGTTGCTCTGATGATACGCTTCCTTTAGCAGCATTTACAGTGGATTTTTATTATGTATTTATTTATTTATGTATTTTAGAGACAGGGTCTGACTTTCTCATCCTTGGTAGAGTTCTGTGGTGTCACAGCTCACAGCAATCTCCAGCTCTTGGGCTTAGGCGATTCTCTTGCCTCAACCTCCCAAGTAGCTGGGACTACAGGTGCCTGCCACAATGCCTGGCTATTTTTTGTTGCAATTTGGCCGGGGCCAGGTTTGAACCCTCCACCCTGCTCACTGCCGGCACCCTACTCACTGAGCAACAGGCACCGCCCCAGGATCTTTTTCTTTTTTGAGACAGAGCCTCAAGCTGTCACCCTGGGTAGAGCGCTGGGGCATCACAGCTCACAGCAACCTCCAACTCCTGGGCTCAAGCAATTCTCCTGCCTCTGCCTCCCAAGTAGCTGGGACTACAGGCACCTGCCACAGTGCCCAGCTATTTTTTGGTTATAGCCATCATTGCTGTTTGGCGGGCCCGGGCTGGATTCTAGCCCACCAACTCAGGTGTATGTGGCTGGAGCCTTAGCCACTTGAGCTACAGGCACCGAGCCTCAGGATCTTTTTTTTTTTTTGCAGTTTTTGGCTGGGGCTGGGTTTGAACCTGCCACCTCCGGCATATGGGGCCGACGCCCTACTCACTGAGCCACAGGCACCGCACGGGATCTTTTTTTGATACAGAGTCTCACTCGGTTGTCCCAGGCTAGAGTGCCACGGCCTCACAGCTCACAGCAACCTCAAACTCCTGGGTTGAAGAGATCCTCTTGAATCAGCCTCCCAAGTAGCTGGGCCTACAGGTATCCACCACAACACTCAGGTAGTTTTTCTGTATATATATATATATATTTAGTTTTTTTTAATATTTTTTCTTTTATTTTTTATAATTTCTCTCTTTTTTGGCCGGGGCTGGGTTTGAGCCCACCACCTCCAGCATATGGGGCCGATGCCCTACTTCTTTGAGCCACAGGTGCCGCCTCAAGTTTTTCTTTTTTTTTGTAGAGATGGTGGTCTTGCTCTCGCTCAGGCTGGTCTTGAACTCCAGAGCTCAGGTAGTCTACCCACCTCAGCCACCTCCCATGGTGCTAGGATTATAGGTGTGAGCCACCACTCCAGGTCCTGATAAAGGATCTTGCTCTGTCACCTGGGCTAGAGTACAGTGATATCATCATAGCTCATATCAACCTTAAATTCCTGAGCTCCAGTAATCCTCCTGCCTGAGCCTCCTGAATAGCTGGGTCTATAGATGTGTGCCACCATGCCCAGTTAAACTTTTTTTTTTTTTTTTGAGACAGAGTCTCATTATGTTACCCTCAGTAGAGTGCAGTGGCATCATAGCTCACAGCAACCTCAAACTAATGGGCTTAAGCGATTCTTTTGCTTCAGCTTCCCAGTAGCTGGGACTACAGGCGCCCGCCACAATACCTGGCTATTTTTTTATTGCAGTTGGCCCTGGCTGAGTTCGAACCCACCAGTCTTGGTGTATGTGGCTAGTGCCATAACCATTGTGCTACGGGCACTGAGCCCCAATTAATTTTTTTTTTTTTTTTTTGAGACAGAGCCTCAAGCTTTCGCCCTGGGTAGAATGCTTTGACATCACAGCTCACAGCAACCTCCAACTCCTGGGCTCAAGCGATTCTCTTGCCTTAGCCTCCCAAGTAGCTTGGACTATAGGCTCCTGCTACAACACCTAGCTATTTTTTGGTTGCTGTCGTCATTGTTGTTTGGCGGCCCTGGCTGGATTCAAACCTGCCAGTTCAGGTGTATGTGGCTGGTGCCTTAGCTGACCGAGCCACAGGCTGAGCCTAATTTTTTCTTTTTTTCTATAAAGTTTGTATATCGCCCTGGCTGGTCCTGAATTCCTAGCCTCAAGTGATCCTTTTACCTCCTTTACACCTGGCAAAGCACCATTTATTGAAGAGACTGTCATTTCCCCAATGAGTTATTTGGCACTTTTTTTTTTTTAGAGACAGTTTCACTTTGTCACCCTCAGAAGAGTGCTGTGGCGTCACAGCTCACAGCAGTCTCCAACTCTTAGGCTTAGGCGATTCTCTTGCCTTAGCCTCCCAAGTATCTGGGACTACAGGCATCTGCCCAACGCCCAGCTTTTCTTGTTTTTGTCGCAGTTTGGCCAGGATCGTGTTCGAACCCACCAACCTGGTCATATGGGGCCAGGGCCCTACTCACTGAGCCACAGTCATCGCCCATTTGGCACTTTTGTCATAGATCAGTTGGCTGGTTGTAGGCCAAGGCAGAAGGATTGCTTGAGGCCAGGAGTTTGAGGCCAACCTGAACAACATAGCCAGACCACGTTTCCACTAAAACAAAACAAACAGTTGGCTCTGTGTGTGTGGATTAATTTCTGGGCTCTATTCTGTTTCATTGGTGTGTGTCTGTTTGTATCCCAGTACCATGCTATTTTGTTTTTTACAACATCATGGTATATTTTGAGGTCTAGTAGTATGGTGCTTCCAGCTTTGTTCTTTTCATTCAGGATTGATTCAGGATTCTTTTGGAGGGGTCTTCTGTGGTTTTATTCAAGTTTTAGTGTTTTTTTTTTTTTCCTATGTCTGTCATTGGAATTTTGATAGGGATTGTAGCAAGTTTTTTTTTTTTTTGCCGTTTTTGGCTGGGGCTGGGTTTGAACCCACCACCTTCGGCATGTGGGGTCGGCTCCCTACTCCTTTGAGCCATAGGCGCCACCCAGTAGGCAAGTTTTAATCATGAACAAATCTGCCATCTATTAATTAGTGCTATTGCCTTAGCACTAATTTTGTGTTATTGTAACAATACCTGAGACTAGATTATATATATATATATAAATTTTTTTTTTTTTTTTGGTAGAGTCGGAGTCTTACTTTATCGCCCTCAGTAGAGTGCTGTGGCATCACACAGCTCACAGCAACCTCCAGCTCCTGGGCTTAGGCGATTCTCTTGTCTTAGCCTCCCGAGTAGCTGGGACTACAGGCGCCTGCCACAACGCCTGCCGAGGCCTAGTTTGAACCTGCCACCCTCCGTATATGAGGCTGGTGCCCTACTCGATGAACCACAGGCGCCTAATTTTTTTTTTTTTTTTTTTTTGAGACAGAGTCTTACTATGTTGCCCTTCGCAGAATGCCATGGTGTCATAGCTCACAGCAACTTCAAACTCTTGGGCTTACGCAATGCTCTTGCCTCAGCCTCACAAGTAGCTGAGATTACAGGCACCCGCCACAATGGCTATTTTTTTGTTGTAGCTGCCATTGTAGTTTAGCAGTCCCGGGCTGGGTTGGAACCCCCCAGCCCTGGGTATGTGGCTGGTGCCCTACCCACTGAGCTACGGGTGCCCACCCCAAACTGGATAATTTATGTAGAAAAATTTATTTTGTTCACAGATCTGGAGACTGGGCAGTGAAAGATTTAGGGTCTGCATCTGGTGAGGACCTTATTGGTGCATCATCTTGTTTGTGGTGAAGGGGAGAAGAGAGTGTGGGGAGCAAGCCTATGCACAAAAAAGGAGTGCAGCTCATCCTTTTATCAGGATCCTACTCCTTGAGATCAGATTTGTCACTTTTTGAGGGCAGGGCTTTTACATCCTAATTATCTCTTTAAAACCCCACCTCTAGGCTAGACGCCTGTGGCTCAACGGGCTAAGGCGCCAGCCACATACACCTGAGCTGGCAGGTGGGAATCCAGCCCGGGCCGCCAAACAACAATGATGGCTGCAAACAAAAAATGGCCAGGCATTGTGGCAGGTGCCTGTGGTCCCAACTACTTGGGAGGCAGAGGCAGGAGACTCGCTTGAGCCCAGGAATTGGAGGTTGCTGTGAGCTGTGATGTCATAGCACTCTATCCAGGGTGACAGCTTGAGGCTCTATCTCAAAGAAAGACCCCACCTCTAAACACTTTTGCATTTGGGTTTAAGTTTCCAACACATCAACTTTAGGAGACACTTCTAAACCATAACAACCATTTACAGAGCACACATCTAGTCTGTATGAAATAAAAATGAGAAAAGAGAAGGTCCTATCATCAAATGGAGCAGGTGATAAGGAGAGCAGTGTGGTAAATGGGCAAGTGGAATGGGCTTTTGGAGCTGTAGTATTATAGTCGTGGATTGAAATCCTAGTTCACTTACCACTTCCTATGAACTTGGATAAATTAATTTCCTAAACCTTCAGTTTTGTTATCTGTGAATGGTCTTTTCCATTCCTTGCCCCTTTGTTGCTGTAGGTGAAATTGTTCAAGCTAATGCTTTATGTTCACAGTTACAAGAGAAATAAGAAATGAGCTATAATGTTCCATAAGTTTTATGTGGTCCTTCCAAATCTCCTTCAAGAAAACTTGGAGTAAAATCAAGAACATTTGTATAGTGTTTTTCAGATATTTCAATATGCACACTCTGAGATGATGGAGTACAAAGGGTAAATACTGTGACTAAATGAATTTCGTTCTGCAAATGTTCTTTTGGCCTGAATTTGAAATATGCTACCTACCAAAGGAAAGCTCCAATCTCACATATAAGAGGGGGAAGCATCATTCTTATATTCTGAAAACTTTGCTAATTGAAACAGATGCCCAGAACATAGCTGATTTATCAGCCAAGAAACAGAAAGGTTGATTTTATCTTTTTACCCTGTATAAACATCAGATAAAATACAAAAATCTCTGAAATTTTCTCAATGTGACTTTTCAGAGGAAAAATAGTATATAAGGCCTTTTACTCTTACATTGCTAAGAAAGATTTCTTTGTCCTATGAAACAGTCTAAAATATTAAGATATAGGCTCGGCGCCTGTGGCTTAGTGGTTAGGGAGCCGGCCACAAGTACTGGGGCTGGTGGGTTCGAACCTGGCCAGGGCCTGCTAAATAACAGTGTCAACAATAACAAGAAAATAGCCGGGCATTGTGGCGAGCAGCAGTAATGCCAACTATTGGGAGACTGAGGCAAGAGAATCACTTAAGCCCAAGAGTGAGGTTGCTGTGAGCTGTGACACTATGGCACTCTGCTGAGGGTGACAGAGTCTCTGTCTTAAAATAATAATAATTTTATGAGACTTATACATCCATGTTTTGTAGCAGAATAATTCACAATAGCCAAAAGGTGGAACCGACCCAAGTGTAAACTGTATATTACTACCAAAACTTGGTTAATTAATATTATATTAGGCATTAGTGATGCAGTTAATAGTAATATTTCTATGTTATTTTTGGTAAACTGCAAGGCAGTTAGAATAAAGGGAAGTCTATGAAGAGTCTGTATTTTTCAAAGTTATGACCAATGGGAAGGGCTTCTCTAAGAAGTTGTCATTGTTCTTGGTAAATAGGACCCTTTGTTGAAATGTCAATATTAAATTTGGCTTTGAGGGAAGTAGATGGTCTCTGGAGATTTTTGGGTAGCAGAATGTGATGATAAAATACTTTTTAGGAAATTGCTCATGTAGTACCATGGATTGTGAGGTAAACTTGACGAAGCTAATTGAGAAGTTGCTATTGTAATGAAATCTCTGAATAAAGACTTGGGGTACAGTGGGTAAGTAGCAAAGGAGATGGAAATGGTATTGATGGGAGCTCATTACCTAGGAAAAATTTATAGAGTACTTTTGTTGATTTGCTTGCCAGTTTGGATAAATGTTATTTACTATATACCAGAAACTTAATTGTAGGTGATTATCATACCATTCCTTACCTACCACTCCTAAAAGACATGATTCCTGCTCGTGGGGAGCTTATCTACAGGAGGAGGTAGCTATAAGAAAATCACAGAATAAATGGAAAAATTATAGCTATGAATACTGTTGTGAAAGAGAGGTAGGTGAGCATTTGGCTAATTGGAAAGTCAGAAATGTTTTCTTGAGAATATGATTGAGCTGAAAGAAAGTAGAATTTGACCAGGTGAAGAAAAGTCAAAGTTTAACCTTTAGGCTAGAATTTAACTAGATGAATGAAGAGAAGCCAAAGTTTAACTGTTAGGCTACCTCCAAAAATATATAATTCTTAGCATGTGCTGAATTTAGAAATAGCCACACATTTTAAGCAATTTCCAGTAAGAGGATATAAATTTGGAACTAAGTCTTGAACTGAAACTAAATTTTAGAGTCATCCCGCTTGAAAAGCTATAGTTGGAGGTATGAAAATGGTTTGAGTTCTCTTAAAGAATGTGTAAATAGCAGAGTATGATTCTAGGGACTGAGCCCTGGGGAATGCTCACAATTAAGGGTTGGAAAGAGGCTTGTTCAGGGAATTGCAGGGAACTGAAGGAGTGGTTGAGAGTAAAAACGAGTTACAAGAGTGTAGTTGTGGAAGCCATGGAAAAGGAAATTTTAGTTGTGGGAGTCAAGGAAAGAGAAATTTAAAAGTAAGTGTTAGTAATCACTAGGGTAAATAGAATAACATAGAGTTAACAACTAAGAAAACAGCATGGTTGGCTTGGTGCCGGTAGCTTAGTGAGTAGGGTGCCGGCTACATACACCAAAGGTGGTAGGTTCAAGCCCAACTCAGGCCTGCTAAACAATAACAACTGCAACAACAGCAACAACAACAAAAAAAAATAGCTGGGCATTGTGGTGGGCGCCTGTAGTTCCAGCTACTTGAAAGACTGAGGCAGGAGAATTGCCTAAGCCCAGGAGTTGGCGGTTGCTGTGAGCTGTGACGTCACAGCACTCTACTGAGGGCAACATAGTGAGACTTTGTCTCAAAAGAAAGCATGGTTTTTGGTAAAATAGAGATAGAACCAAGATTTCAATTATTTGAGACTGTTAGTCTATTTGAGAAGGTTGATAGTGCCAAGAAAGTGAGACTATCTAAAAGGGAGGACATCCCTTTTCACTAAAAATCTTCCAAGATTAATGAAACATATACATATATATATATAAAATTTTTTTTTTTTTTTTGTAGAGACAGAGTCTCACTTTATCACCCTTGGTAGAGTGCCATGTCGTCACACAGCTCACAGCAACCTCCCACTCCTGGAGTTAGGCGATTCTCTTGCCTCAGCCTCCCAAATAGCTGGGACTACAGGCGCCCGCCACAATGCCCAGCTATTTTTCTGTTTTTTTTTTTTTTTTTTTTTGAGACAGAGCCTCAAGCTGTCACCCTGGGTAGTGTGCTGTGGCATCACAGCTCACAGCAACCTCCAATTCCTGGGCTCAAGCGAGTCTCTTACCTCCGCCTCCCAAGTAGCTAGGACTATAGGCGCCCGCCACAATGCCCGGCCATTTTTTTTTGGTTGCAGCCGTCATTGTTGTTTGGCGGGCCCTGGGGCTGGATTCGAACCCACCAGCTCAGGTGTACGTGGCTGGCTGGCGCCTTAGCCCGCTGAGCCACAGGCGCCGAGCCCATTTTTCCGTTTTTGCAGTTTGGCGGAGGCCAGGTTTGAACCCACCACCCTCGGTATATGGGGCCGGCGCCCTACTCGATGAGCCACAGGCGCCACCCCTAAGCAAACATATTTTAAAGGCAGAGAAAAAGGAACCTGCAGAGGGTGTGAGATTGGAAAGGTGGGAGAGTAAGAGGGTGAGTGAATGTCAATGCTCATCAAGAAGGAAAGGAGGAGGGGGCTCATTCAGATCAGCATGGTGTCAGAAAACATGATTTAAAACTTTTTTTTTTTTTTTGCAGTTTTGGCTGGGGCTGGTGCCCTACTCCTTGAGCCACAGGCACCTCCCTAACAACATTTTTTTTTTTTTTTGTAGAGACAGTCTCACTTTATCACCCTCAGTAGAGTGCCATGGCTCACAGCAACCTCCAACTCCTGGGCTTAGGCGATTCTCTTGCCTCAGCCTCCCGAGTAGCTGGGACTACAGGCACCCACCACAACGCCCGGCTATTTTTTTGTTGTTGTTGCATTTTGGCCAGAGCTTGGTTTGAACCTGCCACCCCTGGTATATGGGGCTGGCACCCTACCCACAGAACCACAGGTGCCGCCCTAAAAACATTTTTTTTAAACTTGAAAGGCTGTAACTCTTTTGAATTTCACAAACTTTCAGTTCCCAAGAGAATTACTATCTTGGGTATATCTTAAAGCCCGCAGAATAAAGATTGTTCTGTTTCTTTTTTTCCTTCCTCAGGACCTTTTCACTTTAAAGTTAAATTTCAGCCAAACTAAACAGATGTTTAGCCCTCTTGCCCACAATAGTTGTGCCACTTTCTGAAATTGTCACCAGGTTGATTAATATTGTAATACAGTTTTAATAGTTGGAGATTTGTGCCTGACAAATAGTGCTTAGTGAGCCTGGGAGGCCTGTAGAATGTAAACCAAAAATCATTTAACTGTCATTCTGAAATACAGCATATAGTTACAGAACAGTCAGACAAAACACCACAAGTAGCTACTGTAAAGAAGAATTATAGCTTTAGGAATGCAAAAATGTCAGAATCACAAAGAATATACTTTTTTTGTTGTTGTTGCAGTTTTTGGCTGGGGCTGAATTGGAACCCCCCACCTCCAGCATATGGGGCCGGTGTCCTACTCATTTGAGCCACAGGCGCTGCCCAGAATATACATTTTTGATCTAGTCAGAAGTTCTTATTTTTTATTTTTATTTATTTATTTATTTATTTATTTATTTATTTATTTTTAGAGACAGAGTCTCACTTTTTGTTTGTTTGTTTTTGTTTTTTTTTGAGACAGAGCCTCAAGCTGTCACCCTGGGTAGAGTGCGTGGCATCACAGCTCACAGCAACCCCCAATTCCTGGGCCCAAGCGAGTCTCCTGCCTCCACCTCCCAAGTCGCTGGGACCACAGGCGCCCACCCCAATGCTCAGCCATTTTTTTTTTTTTTTTTTTTTTTTTGAGACAGAGCCTCAAGCCTCAAGCTGTCACCTTGGATAGAGTGCTGTGATATCACAGCTCACTGCAACCTCCAATTGCTGGGCTCAAGCAAATCTCTTGCCTCCGCCTCCCAAGTAGCTGGGACCTGGCGCCTTAGCCCGTTGAGCCACAGGCGCCAAGCCCAGAGTCTCTCTCACTTTGTCACCCTCAGTAGAGTGCTGTAGTGTCACAGCTCACAGCAACTTCCAGCTCTTAGGCTTAGGTGATTTTCTTACCTCAGCCTCCCAAGTAGCTAGGACCACAGGAGCATATCACAGCGCCCCGTCTATATTTATTTATTTATTTATTTTATTATTATTATTTTTTTTTTGTAGAGACAGAGTCTCACTTTATCGCCCTTGGTAGAGTGCTGTGGTATCACACAGCTCATAGCACCCTCTAACTCCTGGGCTTAGGCGATTCTCTTGCCTCAGCCTCCTAAGTAGCTAGGACCACAGGCGCATGCCACAACGCCCCAGCTTTATTTATTTATTTATTTTTTGTAGAGACAGAGTCTCACTTTATCGCCCTCACACAGCTCACAGCAATCTCCAACTACTGGGCTTAGGCGATTCTCTTGCCTAAGCCTCCCGAGTAGCTGGGACTACAGGCGTATTTATTTATTTTTTAAGGATGAGTTTTTGCTCTGGCTCAGGCTGGTCTCATCTCATGAGCTCAGGCAATCCACTCACCTCGGCCTCCCCAGTGCTGGGTTTACAGGCATGAGCACCATGCCCAGCCAGTCAGAAGTTTTTAAATAAATCTCATAATGCCTAAACATTATCAGCCCGCCTTCTAATTTTGTCTTAGGAGAGCACCTGATCTCTACAGTTCTGAATGTATTTGCATGCTCCTAAACTCTTAGGTGTGTGCCTGCTGCACCGTGTATTCCTAGTTTCTAGCCCAGTGCCTCTTATATGCTCAATAAATACTTGATACAAAAGAAAGTAATTTTCTACCTGTGAATAATTATTTTAAGTTCCTCTGTCATCAGTACTGTATCACCAAGGAATATCTTATATACGTTATATAAGTATATATAAGTATATATATCTTATATATACTATCTACCATTTATTATTGTGCCAGCAGCATGCAAGCTGTAAAACAACCCAACAAACACATACATCTTTTTTATTGTGATAAAATATAAATAACAAAATTTATCATTTTAACTCTTTTTAGACATACAGTTCATTGTCATTAAGTTACATTTACATTGCTCTGAAACCACTGTCACTGTCTATTTCCAGAACTTTTTTACATCCCAAATTGAATATTCATACCTACTAAATAACACCCATTCCTTCATCCTAACCACTATTCACTTTTTGTCTCTGTAAATTAGACTACTCTAGGTACCTGGTATAAGTGGAATCATGCAATGTTTATCCTTTTGTGTCTGATTTATTAATTCACTTAGTATAATGTTCATGGCATAGTGTTGAGAAAGCACATACAGTGGCTTGGCACCTGTGGCTCAATGGGCTGGGGCACCAGCCATGTACACCTGAGCTGGCGGGTTCAAATCCAGCCCGGGCCCGCCAAACAACAATGACAGCTGCAACCAAAAAAATTACTGGGCATTGTGGCAGGCGCCTGTAGTCCCAGCTACTTGGGAGGTGGAGGCAGGAGACTTGCTTGAGCCCAGGAATTGGAGGTAGCTGTGAGTTGTGATGCCACAGCACTCTCCCTAGGGTGACAACTTGAGGCTCTGTCTCAAAACAAACAAACAAACAAAAAAAAACAAAAGTCTAACATTCAAGCAGCTTATTCTCTCAGAGTTTACTTTGTAACTTAAATTTAATTTTAAATATAATAGTAAATAATAGTTAATGAAGTACTATATTAGTTAATAAACAAGTGGGCGCTAAGCCAATGATGGCCTAATCATAAGGTAATCAAGTGATAATCACGAAAATCAAATCACCAAATTTTAAATAGATGATGTATACATCATAAGATTATTGATTAATAATATATACATGTAGTATTGACTATATAAGCTGTATTAAAATAAAGATTTTAGACTATATACCTAAAAAAAACTTATACTCTCCCTTATTCCATACAATTCCTTCAACAAACCTTAACTTCTATAACATCACTCTATACCACAAACTCAAACAACATCGAAAATTGCTTGGCGCCTGTAGCACAGTGGTTTGGACCCGGAAGGTACGGGGACCAAACTGGGCCCGGGCCAACTAAACAACTGCAACAACAACAAAAAAATAGCTGGGCATTGTGGTGGCCGCTTATAGTCCCAGCTGCTTGGGAGGCTGAGGCAAGAGAATCGCTTAAGCCCAAGAGTTTGAGGTTGCTGTGAGCTGTGATGTTACAGCACTCTATCTACGGCAACATGGTGAGACTCTGTCTCAAAAAATAAATAAATAAGATTGCTTTAAATGTAGTAAACATGCTAGGTTGAGCAGGGTGACTCAAAGCCTGTAATCCTAGTACTCTGAGAGGCCAAGGATCCCTTGAGCTCAGAAGTTCAAGACCAGCCTGAGCAAGAACTATGGCCTGTCACCATGACTCATACCTGTAATCCTAGCACTGAGAGACCGAGGTGGGAGGATCCCTTGAGCTCAGGAATTCTAGGTCAGACTGAGCAAGAGTGAAACCCCATCTCTACTAAAAATAGAAAAACTAACCCAGTGTAGTGGTTCATGCTTTAGTCCCAGCTACTCAGGAGGCCAAAGCAAGAGGATCTCTCGAACCCATGTATGATGCCACAGTACTCTACCAGGGTGACAGATGCACAGACACACACGTGCGCGTACACACACACAAAGACCTCATCTGTACTAAAAAGGCGAAAAAAGTTAGCTAGATGTTTATTTGTTTGTTTGAGACAGAGCCTCAAGCTGTTGCCCTGGTAGAGTGCTATGGCATCACAGCTCACAGCAACCTCCAATTCCTAGGCTCAAGCAAGTCTCTTGCCTCCACCTCCCAAGTAGCTGGGACTACAGGCGCCCGCCACAACGCCTTGCCATATTTTGGTTGCAGCTGTCGTTGTTGTTTGGTGGCCCGGGGTGGATTTGAACCTCCCAGCTCAAGTATAGGTGGCTGGCTCCTTAGCCTGTTGAGCCTTAGGCGCCGAGCCATAGCCAGGCGTTTTTTGTTTTTTGTTTTTTTTTGCTTGTACGAAAGGTCTTTATTGGCAGGGGATGCTGCAGAGCAGCGTTAAGGAGGAGAGGAGAGAGAGAGAGAGACGGGGGAAGAGAGGAAAGAAGATAGAGAAGGGGGGAGAGAGAGAGAACGAAACACACGCGGGGGGAGGGGGAAGAGAGGAGGAGAGAGCGAAGAGAGCTTTTTTTTTTTTTTTTTAATCACCCTAGGTAGAGTGCCCTGCTGTCACACAGCTCACAGCACCCTCCAACTCCTGGGCTTAGGTGATTCTCTTGCCTCAGCCTCCCGAGTAGCTGGGACTACAGGTGCCCGCCACAACAACCGGCTATTTTTCTGTTGCAGTTCGGCTGAGGCGGGGTTTTAAACCTACCACCTTCAGTATATGGGGCTGGCGCCCTACTCGATGAGTCACAGGTGCCACCCAAGCCAGGCATTTTTTTTTTTTTTTGTGGAGACAGAGTCTCACTCTATCGCCCTCGGTAGAGTGCTGTGGAGTCACAGCTCACAGCAACGTCCAGCTCTTGGGCTTAAGTGATTATCTTGCCTCAGCCTCCCAAGTAGCTGTGACTACAGGCGCCCACCACAGCGCCCAGCTAGTTTTTGATGCAGTTCGGCAGGGGCCAGGTTTGAACCCGCAGTCCTCGGTATATGGGGTCGGCGCCCTACTCGCTGAGCCACAGGCGCTGCCCAAGCATTTTTATAGACACCTATTGTCCCATCTACTCAGGAGGCTGAGGCAGTTGAGGTTGCTGTGAAGCTAGGCTGCTGCCCTGGCACTTTAACCTGGGCAATAGAGTGAGACTTTGTCTCCAAAAAGAAAAAAGACAGAAACATGCTAGAGTGAAACAGGGAGTATCTTAGCAAATTACATGCAAGTCAGTAAGCTACCGTTTTTTTTTTTTTTTTTTTTTTTTAGATATTATTGGTAGAATGCCGTGATATCATACCTGGGCTCAAGAGATCCTCTTGCACAGCATCCTCAAATTATTGAGCTGAAGCAGTTCTCTTGCCTCAGCCTCCCCAGCAGCTGGGACTCCAGGTGCCTGCCACAGGGCCTGACTAGTTTTTCTATTTCAGTTTTATTTTTATTTACTTATTTGTGGTGACAAAGTCTCATTCTGTTGTCCTGGGTAGAGTTCCAGGGTGTCATAGCTCATAGCAACCTCAAACTCTTAAGCGTAAGCAATTCTCAGCCTCCCAACTAGCTGCAACTACAGGTGCCCATCACAATGCCCAGCTATTTTTTAGAGATAAGTTCTCACTCTTGCTCAGGCTGGTCTCAAACTCATGAGCTTAGACAGTCCAGCTGCCCAGCCTGCAGTTGTCGTTGTTGTTGTTTTTTTTAGCTGGCGCGCACTAGATTTGAACCCACCAGCCTCGATGTATGTGACCAGAGCCCTACCCACTGAGCTACTGGAGCCACCCCAAATAACTTTTATTAATACTGAAGCACAGCAGAGTGGACTAGGAATACGTCTTCAGAAAATACTCCTATACTTGTATGTATATGCTATATGTTCTGCAGGCACATGGATTTAGTCTCTTCCCCCTCCTTTTTAATCCAAAGTAATGCATGTACACAGTTTTTAAGTCAGGATGCTATCAGGTTTATAATGAAAGACTGTAATCTCCTATCGTAGTTTTTACTACTTTCAACTTTGTTAGCTCTTTATTCTTATATTTACCTAATTTTAAATAGAATAAGCTATTCTGGCTAGGCACCTGTGGCTCAAGCGGCTAATGCGCCAGCCATGTACACCTGAACTGGTGAGTTCAAATCCATTCCACCTTGCTAAACAACGACAGCTGCAACCAAAAAATAGCCAAGTATTATGGCTGGCGCCTGTAGTCTCAGCTTCTTGGGGGCTGGAGGCAGGATAATCGCTTGAGCCCAGGAGTTGGAGGTTGCTGTGAGCTGTGATGCAATGGCACTCTACCTAGGGCGACAGCTTGAGGCCCTTTCTCAAGAAAAAGAGAAGAATAAGCTATTCTCTTGGCTTTTTAAAATACAAGATAGTATGTATTGACTTTTTCCCCCCTGAGGTCACTGTAGCAGATATATATTGACTTCTTATGAAGAATTAACATTTAGCCCTTATAAAACACAATTGATAATTTACTCTGAAATTAAACATTGTAAAGCAAGAAATCCTACAAAGCTAAAGGATAAATTGGTCTGTGCTACACCACAAAGTATTTTTAGACAAGTCAGTAGCTATTGAATATGGTATTGGCTGAGTTCTGCAGAAAGCTTTTACCTATGTAATGAGATCAATTTTACTCCATTTTCTTCTTGTCTCCTCCTGCATCAGTCATGAGTCATCAACATACTCATTAGTAAACAGTTTTTAAAGGAGAGATCAAATTAATGCTAGCTAGGTCTGATAAGTTGTAAATCAAAAGCAAACAAACAGATACACCAGACCACCTCAAATTTGTGTTTTTTTATTTATTTATTTGTTGTTGTTTTTGAGATAGAGTCTCATTTTGTTGCCCTTGAGAATACTCTGCCGTCATAGCTCACAGCGACCTCAAAGTCTTGGGCTCAAGTGATTCTCTTGCCTCAGCCTCCTGAGTAGCTGGGACTCCAGGCACCTGCCATGATGCCTGGCTAATTTTAGAGATGAGGTCTTGCTCTGGCTCAGGCTGGTCTCAAACCTGTGAGCTCAGGGAGACCACCTACCTTGGCCTCCCAGAGTGCTAGGATTACAGGCATAAGCCACTGCACCCGGCCTTGTTTTATTTATTCTTTAAATTTTAACAGAGAACAAGGAGCAAATCAAAAACTCAGCAATGAATTTATTTTCATCTTTTAAAATTTTATTTTATTTTTTAGAGACAAAGTCTCATTTATCCAGGCTGGAATGCAGATGCAGTAGTGCAAACAAGCTCACAGCAGCCTGGAACCCTGGAGTCAGTGATCACCCACTTCATTTTCCCAAAGTGCTTGGATTATAGGCATGAGCCACCATGCCTGGTCTATTTTTCCCCCCTTTTACAAACAAGTACATTTCATGGCGGCACTGATACAAAGGTTGTTGCTTTAACTTTGGTTTTTCACTGATTCGGAGACTTACTTCTCTTTCCTGATGGCTGTCATAGCCTAGATAGATTTTGTTATTTAATATTATCAAAAGTGAATTGTACAATCCTCTGAGAGTATTTTTTGTGTGTTGAAGCCTACATTTGTAGGTGGGGTCTTATGTATAAAGTCTGATAGAAGTCATTAGAAAAAAAAGATTTAGCCTCAGTAAAATCTGTGTCTTTTTTGTTTGTTTGTTTGTTTGAGACAGAGCCTCAAGCTGTCACCCTGGCTGTGGCATTACAGCTCACAGCAACCTCCAATTCCTGGGCTTAAATTAAGCGAGTCTCCTGCCTCTGCCTCCCAAGTAGCTGGGACTACCAGCGCCCCCCACAGCACCCGGCCATTTTTTGGTTGCAGCCACCATTGTTGTTTGGCTGGCCCGGGCTGCATTCGAACCCGCCAGCTCAAGTGTACATGGCTGGCATCTTAGCCCGTTGAGCCACCGACGCCAAGCCAGTGTCTGTTTGTTTTGTGTTCGAGACAGAGTCTCACTTTGTCACCCTTGGTAGAGTGCTGTAGCATCACAGCTCACAGCAAACTCCAGCTCTTGGGCCTAGGAGATTCTCTTGCCTCAGCCTCCCGAGTAGCTGGGACTATAGCGTCACAATGCCCAGCTATTTTTTTATCGCAGTTTGGCCAGGGCTGGGTTGAGACTGCCACTTTCAGTATGTGGGACCGGCGCCCCACTCAGTGCCACCCTTTTTTTTTTTTTGGAGACATAGCCTCAAGCTATCCTCCTGGGTAGAGTGCTGTGACGTCTCAGCTCACAGCAACCTCCAACTCCTGTGCTCAAGCGAGGCGCCTGCCACAATGCCTGGCTATTTTTTGGTTGCAGCCATCATTGTTGTTTGGGGCTGGATTCCAACCTGCCAGCTCAGGTGTATGTGGCTGGTGCTTTAGCCGCTTAAGCCACAGGCACCAAGCCTCAGTGTCTGTTTTATTAAATTAGAAGTATTTATAGATTGTATACAGAGTACATGGTTCCCTTCAAGAAGTAAAAATAAAAAATGTTTTTTTTTTTTGGAGACAGCCTCAAGCTATCACCCTGGGTAGAGTGCCATGGCATTACAGCTCATAGCAACCTCAAACTCCTGGGCTTAAGCAATTCTCTTGCCTCAGCCTCCTGTGTAGCTGGGATTACAAGTGCCCTCCACAATGCCTGGCCATTTTTTGGTTTTAGTTGCCACTATTTGGCAGGCCCAGGCTGGATTCAAACCCACCAGCTCTGGTGTATGTGGCTGGCGCCTTAGCCACTTGAGCTACAGGCACCACCTAAAAAAATGCTTCTTTAGCTTCTCAATTCAGATGTTTTTCATGAGTAATTTCTTTTTTTAAAAGAGATGATATTTCAAATGAAAAGAATAAAAACCTTTTTCTTCAGTAAGCATCAGTATTTTTTGGCACAGCAATTCTTGTTAAAACATTACTAAAGCCAGGAGTGGCTCACACTTGTAATCTCAGTACTTTGGAGGAGCTGAGGTAGGAGGATCATTTGAGGCCAGGAATTGGAGACTAGCCTGAGCAACATAGGGAGAGCTTGTCTCCCCCTCAAAAGAAAAATACAGAAAAATTGCTGGGTGTAGTGGCATGAACCTATAGTTGCAGCAACTCACAAGACTGAGGCGGGAGAATCCCTTGGAGAGTTTAAGGTTGCATGAGCTATAGTGACTTCGCTACATTTCCAGCCTGAGCAACAGAGTGAGACTCTGTCTCAAAAAAAAAAAAAAAAAAAAAAAAAAAAAAATATATATATATATATATATATTTATACATATATACACACAGACACACACACACATAATAATAATAAGTTAAGTGTCTTTTAAAAAAAATCCAAAATAGATTTGTTCTGTAGTTCATACAGCGCCCTTATTTTATGAAGCACCCATTTATATCTTAGAGCAGAGGTTGACAAATTATACTCCATGGCCATATCCAGCCCACAATCTGTCTTTGTATGGCTCTGGAGATAAAATGGCTTTTATAGTTTTAAAAGATTTTTAGTAGAGGATGCTATAACAATCATAGAGATGATATTAGGTCCTCAGAACTTTAAATAATTACTGAAGAACTTGCTGACAGCTCTCTTAGACTATAATATGTGTAATGTACATGTAGTTCTTTTTAAATGATTTATAATACATCCAAATTGGCATCATTTTTTTTCAGGACACACGATTTTCTCCAAGAAGTAAAGTTACGGCTCGGCTCCTGTGGCTCAACGGGCTAAGGTGCCAGCCATGTACACCTGAGCTGGAAGGTTCGAATCCAGCCCGCGCCTGCCAAACAATGATGGCTGCAACCAAAAAATTGCCAGGCGTTGTGGCGGGCGCCTGTAGTCCCAGCTACTTGGGGAGGCAGAGGCAGGAGACTCGCTTGATTCTAGGAATTGGAGGTTGCTGTGAGCTATGATGCCACACTACTCTATCCAGGGTGACAGCTTGAGGCTCTGTCTCAAAAAAAAAAAAAAGAAGAAGTAAAGTTACAAAAATGTTTTGCTCTATTCTCTTTGTGTCCTGCATTTTTATAGGAATTTACTGAATTTGTCAGTCTTTATAGTTGGTATTGGCTTTGATTAACCAGGGCCAAGTGTTTATGCAGTCACCACAGAATTAAACTGCTTCGGATTTTTTGAGTATATGTGCATGCATACTTGTTTGCTTGTCCTTACTCTTGCTGTTAGTTGTGTACATTTTCATGATAGTAGTAGTGAATTTGAGTATTGCCATTTTTCTATGGAATCAATATTTTCTTATTGATAACTTTGCAGCATAGAGAATTATGCGTGTGTCTTTAAAGCTATATCTTGATGTCATACAGTGGGTGTGTGGGTAGTTTGTTTGAGTTTTGATAATAACTGGCAGGTAGCTTCCTCTGGTTGCCTGGTTTTTTACTGTTTAGTCATTTGTCATTTTATTGATTCCAAACATCATTTATATTTTTCACCTTAATGTCTTTGAAAGGAGAATGCATCTTAAGTTTTATGACATAATTGGCAGGGGTTTTTTTCTTTAGTAGTACATAAAATAAAAAGTATGGTTCATATATTGTACTCATTTGTATTACCTATTAGGTGCAGTGTTTTTTATTCCTTTTATTGATTTCACCCTTCTTACTTATTTTGATTTCATGGCCAGGATTCATTATTTTAGGAATCTTTCATCATTTAAGGGCTTGTTCTAGGGGTTATTTAATTCTGAGATTTATATGTTGAATTAGATTATGCAGACCATCCTCCATGTTTAGTTAATAAACCAATTAGGAAATGAACTTTTTTTTTTTTTTTTTTTTTGTAGAGACAGAGTGGTACCCTTGCTAGAGTGCTGTGGCATCACACAGCTCCCAGCAACCTCTCCTGGGCTTAGGTGGTTCTCTTGCTTCAGCCTCCCGAGTAGCTGAGACTACACGCCCCCACCACAACCCCTGGCTATTTTTTTGTTGCAGTTCGGCAGGGATGGGTTTGAACCTGCCACCCTCGGTATATGGGGTCAGAGCCTTACTGACTGAGCCACAGGTGCCACCCAGGAAATGAACATTTAACAGAGTGTTTTGAGTAGCACAATATTCTGATCTGTTACTGTTAACAGATGGCCTGCAGCCTAGTCTTTTATATTAGCTACTATTTTGCTGAGTGTACTGAAGAACATTAACCAGAAAACCTTTGAGTGTTTGTCATAGATGAGATTCTCTTGGATGCTTGCAACTGTGAACACCCAGTGAATTTATTTATTTATTGAGACAGTCTCACTTTGTCCTACCTCCCACCCCCACCAATGGCATCACAGCTCATAGCAGCCTCAAACTCCTGGGCTTAATCAATTCTCTTATCTCAGCCTCCCAAGTAGCTGGGACTACAGGTGCCTGCCACAATGCCCAGCTAGTTTTAGAGATGGGAGTCTTGCTCTGGCTCAGTCTGGTCTTGAACCTGTGAGCTCAGGCAATCCTCCCGCCTCAGCTTCCCAGAGTAGGATTACAGGTATGAGCCACCCACCTGGCCTTAAATTATTATTATTATTATTATTATTATTTTGAGACAGAGTTTCACTTTGTTGCCCCTGGGTAGAGTGGTATTCCATCATAACTCAGAGCAACCTCAGTCTCTTAGCTCAGGCTATCCTCTTGCCTCAGCCTCCCAAGTAGCTGGGACTACAGTTCTCCACCATAATGCTTGGATAATTTTTCTATTTGTAGTACAGATAGGGTCTCACTTCTGCTCAGACTGGTCCCAAACTCCTGAGCTCAAGTAATCCACCCACTTCTGCCTCCCAGAGTGCTAGAATTACAGTTAGGAGCCACCACACCTGCCCCATTATTGTTTTTTGTAGAGACAGTGTCTTGCTACGTTGCTCAGGCTGGTCTAAAACTGCTGCACTCAAATGATCCTCCCAACTTGGCTTCCCAAAGAGCTGGGATTACAAGTTCAAGCCACTGTGCCTGGACACATTTTTTATTTGAAATTTTATTTTGGGGCTCAGCGCCTGTGGCTCAACTGGTTAAGGCACCAGCCACGTACACCTGAGCTGGTGGGTTCGAATCCAGCCCGGGCCCGCCAAACAACAATGACGGCTGCAACCCAAAAATGGCCGGACGTTGTGGTGGGCGCCTGTAGTCCCAGTTACTTGGGAGGTGGAGGTAAGAGACTTGCCTGAGCCCAGGAATTGAAGGTTGCTGTGAGCTGTGCTCTCTATCCAGGGTGACAGCTTGAGGCTCTGTCTAAAAAAAAAAAAAAAAAAAGAAAGAAAGAAATTTGATTTGGGGGGCGGCACCTGTGGCTCAGTAGGTAGGGGGCCAGCCCCATACACTGAGGGTGGCGGGTTAAAACAGCAGTGGCAACTGTAACAAAAAATAGCCAAGCCATTGTGGTGGGCACCTGTAGGTCCTAGTTACTTGGGAGGCTAAGGCAAGAGAATTGCTCAAGCCCAAAAGAGTTGGAGGTTGCTGTGAGCTGTGATGCTATGGTACTCTACCGAGGGCAACAGAGTGAGACTGTGTCTCAAAAAAGAAAGAAAAGAAATTTGATTTTGGATAGCCTGTCAAATATATCAAAGATTTAAATCACTTTATCAAAATAGGATCACAAGTCACTGTAAAATAATAGTCATTCACTTAGAACAAGTGATAATTAAATAGGTTTTAAAACCCTTTATTCTTTGGTAAGAGGTTCAGTTTTCCCAATAATAACAAGACCTAATAAAGCTAACAAAAGTGGGTGGCGCCTGTGGCTGGCCCCATATACCGGAGGTGGTGGTTTCAAACTCAGCCCTGGCCAAGAAAAAAAAAAAAGATAGATAGAATCTATCTTTCCCCTCTCCCAACCTGTTTTAGCAGTTTACTTGTAAGGTGAACAAAAATATTTTACTTTCTTGTTATTCCTGGGTAGCTCCTGTGGCTCAGCGAGTAAGGTACCAGCCCCATATACCGAAGGTGGTGGGTTCAAACCCAGCCTTGGCCAAACTGCAAAATAAAAACAAACAAACAAACAAAATAGCTGGGCATTGTGGCAGGCGCCTGTAGTTTCAGCTACTCGGGAGGCTGAGGCAAGAGAATCATCTAAGCCCAGGAGTTGGAGGTTGCTGTGAGCTGTGTGATGCCACGGCATTCTACCGAGGGAGATAAAGTGACACTTTGTCTCTACAAAAAAAAAAAAGAAATATATATATGTATTTTACTGTCTCGTTATTACTATATGAGATTTCTCTTTAAAAGAGACAAACAGGCCAGACGTGGTAGCTCACACCTAAAATCCCAGATCTTTGGGAGGCTGAGGCAAAAGCTGAGTAAAACTGAACAAAATTGAGCTAGGGACAAAGAGCCAATATTGGGCTAGACTCTGCTTTGCTGCTAGTAGTCTAGGCAGTGAGCACATGTGCTCCCAGCCCTTAACCATAGCCACTTGTCCAGACTCCAGAGATTATAGAGGCTCATGACCAAAGATAAGCTCATAGTGAGATATATGCAAGCCTTCGGGAGAGCCCAGCAGCCAGCCCTTACAGCTTTAGCTCACAGACAAATTAAGCAAGTATCAAAAGTATTACAGATGCAGTAGTTTTATGACCTTAAAATTTGTGTCAGAGACAGAGTAAACATGTCTGACCAGTAAACTCAGATAAAAATGTCTCAGTTATGTTTAACCAACAGTACTGAAGCTATTCCTATTTTATTTTACTAAAATTTAAAAGCTAGCTTTATTTGCCAAATATTATCACTTACTCATACACATAAATATACAGAAATGGAGACACACAAATAGGGGCAGATCTTAAAGCTTTCCCAAAGAATTCTCATTTGCCAGTTTTCAAATAGTTTTGTCTTTTCCCATTCAGATGATCATTACCTGTTTCATTGCCCTTAGATAGGCAACCTTAAATTTGTATTTCTGAAGGGATGGTTCTTTGGTGAAACCAGGTAGAAAATTTATATCTCAAAAACACAGAGCTGGCTTGGTGCCTGTGGCTCAACGGGCTAAGGCGCCAGCCACGTACACCTGAGCTGGCAGGTTCGAATCCAGCCTGGGCCCTTCAAGCAACAGTGACGACTGCAACCAAAAAGTGGCTGGGCGTTGTGGCGGGCACCTGTAGTCCCAGCTACTTGGGAGGCAGAGGCAAGAGACTCGCTTGAGCCCAGGAATTGGAGGTTGCTGTGAGCTGTGATGCCATAGCACTCTATCCAGGGTGACAGCTTTAGGCTCTGTCTCAAAACAAACAAACAAACAAACAAAAAACACAGAGCTAAGACTTTGGATCTAAATATTGTACCATCATTTGTTGAAACCAAGGAGGAAGGTGTAGCTAAACGCACAGGTAAGACAGGGTGTTTGAGGAAATCAACTTAAGTAAAGATAAGACTAGTTATGTGAATTTAAACAAGTGGTAAGAGTTTCTAGTAACTCAGTCTTCCCTTTCTCCTAGGTGGAAAGGCAAGCACCCTTAAATTAAAAATAAATTTCCTTTATAGATACAAATTTCTTTTAGAAAAGGATTTTAAAATAGCCAGCTAAATGGCAGAAAGGTATATTTTGGTGATTTAGTTTAGTAGGTAAACTTTTTAACTCAACTGTTTCTTAGCTAAAATCGCTGAGCTGAGAGTGGAGCCCATTAAGGAATATGGCAAAGAAAGTATTCTCTGTACCTGGACTCAGCATAGTTAGCTCTGAAAAAGAAGCAAGCCTGCTCTACCTGAGGTCCTATCTTTGTAAACACTTAATCCAAGATTGCCTTCTTTTAGCCTTTAAGGCAGATTAGTAACTAAACCAAAAGGTAAGCTTTTTATTTAACTTTTATAAATATTCTTCTTAAAGAGGCAGTAAAAATATGGAAATATTTGTTGGAAGCTCCTGTACATCAGTAGGCATCCCTTAGATGAACCTAATTTGGGAGACTTCATTATTAAACGTATTTTTTAAAGTGCAGCATTGTTCATTTGAAATGTTCCACTTTAATTTTGAATTACTTTTAGTAAGATTTTGCCATGTGTGAACTAAAATAAAATGTTAAGCCTCCTCTCCAGACTCTGACTGGACCACCTCTTGGCCAAGGGGATCCCCTAAAACTTGAGTTGCTGGCCATGAGAAAAGAGATCAAACATGCCTCACCATGTCCCCCTGCCTTCTTAGATAGGTCCTTTGTGACTCATTAACAGGCTTAAAGCTATTTAAGACATAATCTGCAGGGCCTCAATATACACAAAAAACTACTAGAGTCTGGGCATATGTCCTGCATTTGTCTCTCATTATTAGGGCCTTATCTTAAATAAGCGTTCTCCCCACCCCCACCTCCACACTTCTGGTCTATTACACAAAGCCTAACTCTTTTTTTTTTTTTTCCTTAGAGTCTCACTTTATCGCCCTCGGTGGAGTGCTGCAGTGTCACAGCTCACAGCAACCTCCAGCTCTTGGGCTTAGGTGATTCTCTTGCCTCAGCCTCCTGAGCAGCTGGGAGTACAGGCACCTGCCACTATGCCTGGCTATTTTTTTTTGTTGTTGTTGCAGTTTGGCGAGATAGTCTCATATGTTGCCCTTGGTAGAGAGCTGTGGCATCACAGCTCACAGCAACCTCTAACTCTTGGGCTTAAGCAATTCTCTTGTCTCAGCCTCTCAAGTAGTTGAGATTACAGGCGCCTGCCACAATGCCCGGCTATTTTTGGGTTGTAATTGTCATTGTTTGGCAGGCTGAGGCCGGATTTGAACTTGCCAGCCTCGGTGTATGTGGCTGGCGCTTTAGCCGTTGAACTACAGGTGCCGAGCCTACCAATTCAAATATTAATTGCATCCCCAAGCAGATGTTGACAAGATTATCTGGACTTCTTTTTTTTTTTTTTTTTGTAGAGACAGAGTCACACTTTATCACCTTATCACCCTCAGTAGAGTGCCGTAACCTCACACAGCTCACAGCAACCTCCAACTCCTGGGCTTAGGTGATTCTCTTGCCTCAGCCTCCCGAGTAGCTGGGACTACAGGTGCCCGCCACCACACCCAGCTGTTTTTTTGTTGCAGTTTGGCCGGGGCTGGGTTTGAACCTGCCACCCTCTGTGTATGGGGCTGGCACCCTACCCACTAAGCCACAAGCCCCACCCTTTTCCTTTTGTTTTTTGGAATCTGAGTCTCATTCAATGCCCTGGGTAGAGTGCTATGGTGTCATAGTTCAGAGCAACCTCAAACTGTTGGTCTTGAGCAATCTTCTTTTTTTTTAATTTTAACTTTTATTTGTTTGCTTTGGAATATGTTATTTTATATATATTTTTTATTTTCTTTATACATATACATGTGTTTATTTGGTTTTCACTTTTTGCCTTCACAAAATTAAAAAGGCTTAAAATTTAATAACAATAACAATGTTTAAGAGGCTGTTCTCACACCCTCTAAAAATGTCTTGAGGTTCCTAAGTCCTCAAAATTATGAATGTGTATCCATAGAAACATAGATGAAAGCCATACAGATTAAAGTCAAACGTAAATGTCATAAAGCAGGTGCTCAGTGAGTTAACAAAGATTATAAAATTCTAAATTATACTTAACCTTTTAGGTATAATCTTCAATAATATAGTTCAAATATTTGTGCACAGTCTTTCATTTTATTATCCATCTTTTATAATTGAGTATGTGGAAGACTGGCTTAATACCTGAAAGCAATCAGCTAAATTGAGATACTTCTTTTTGTAAATATTAATACTTGCATTTTCTTCATTTTCCCTTAAGCCCAAAGGAATATTCCAATAATTTTGTAAAGCTGCACCAAAGTGGTGATATTGCCAAAAACGAAATGTTGGTGGGCCAGTAGTATCTTTACTTAATATCTCAAAAGTTTGTCAGCTGGTAAACATAAAATGTAAAATCAGCGTTTAAAACATTCTCATGGCTCAGCACCCGTAGCACGGTGGTTACAGTGACAGCCACATACACCGAGGGTGGCAGGTTCAAACAGCAATGACATCTGCAATAAAAAACTTTGCAGGTCATTGTGGTGGGCACCTGTAGTCCCAGCTACTTGGGAGGCTGAGGCAAGAGAATCTCTTAAGCCCAAGAGTTTGAGGTTGCTGTGAGCTGTGACATCACGGCACTCTACTGAGAGCGACATAGTGAGACTCTGTCTCAAAAAAAATAATAAAATAAAAGATTCTCAGTCCCCACTTCCACCCTTGGCTCATGTCTGAAAGCCTAGCACTTTGAGGGCTGAGGCAGGAGGATTGCTTGAGGCCAGGAGTTACAGACCTGCCTGAGTAAGAGTCACTGTCTCTGCAAAAGAAAACAAGAAAGAAAGAGGCTCTGCGCCTATAGCTCAGTGATGAGGGCACCAGCCATATACACTGAGGTTGGCAGGTTCGAACCTGGCCCGGGGCTGCTAAACAATAACTACAGACCAAAAATTATGGTGGGTGCCTACAGTGCCAGCTATTTGGGAGGCTGAGGCAAGAGAATCGCTTAAGCCCAAGAGTTTGAGATTGCTGTGAGCTGTGATGCCACAGTGCTCTACCCAGGGTGACAGCTTGAGACTCTGTCTAAAAAAAAAAAGAAAAAGAATAATTAGTCAGATATGATGGCAAGCAGCTAGAGTCCTAGCTACATGGGAGACTGAGGTAGGAGGATCGCTTAAAATAAAAAAAACCCTACAATAAAAGGCTCTAGGTACATAGGTATATAATGTATAACAATCAAATGGAGGCTTGGCACCTGTGGCTCAAGTGGCTAAGGCGCCAGCCACATACTCCTGAGCTGGTGAGTTCAAATCCAGCTCAGGCCCCCCAAACAACAATGATGGCTGCAACAAAAAATAGCCTACCTTTCATCTACCTACATAATGGAAATAGCCTTCCTTTAGTTAACAATTTTAGCTGATACTAGTTCTTCTTGGCTAGAGACTACTAGGTTACTTCCTATATAATCTGTATAATCCATACACAATTGGTTAAATTAAAGTATTTGAGTTAACCCCAAACAAAAGCAAAATCTTAGTGGAAAGAGGTCTGTTTGTCCCAGTAAAAGAACTTTAAACTTTCTAATAAAAACTTCAATATTTAAAGTCAAAATTGATGGGTGGCACCTGTGGCTCAGTGAGTGGGGCACTGGCCCCATAAACCGAGGGTGGCTGGTTTGAACCTGGCCCCAGCCAAACAGCAATAACAAAAACAAATAACCGGGCATTGTGGCGGCACCCATAATCCCAGCTACTCAGGAGGCTGAGGCAACAGAGTTGTCTAAGACTGAGAGCTAGAGGTTACTATGAGCTGTGATGCCATGACACTCCACCAAGGGCAACAAAGTGAGACTCTGTCTCTAAAAAAGAAAAGAAAAGAAAATCAAAATTGATTTTAAAATGAGATAATTAGTAGGTACTTGTTTCTAACTTGCTATGTACCTTTTTATATACCTAGTAATGGGTTTTTCCTATAGGATTGTTTTGCTTTGCAGTAAGATCAAAATTTAGAAACTTACAGTTCATGTATTCCAAATTAATTTCCTTAGCATAAATAAGAGGAATCCTAAGAATGATCCTAATGTTTGCGGTGGGGAGAGCTAGCAAGAGACTTTTTTCTGTCATCATCTGTGAAATTTTTGCCACTTAACACTGTCACAGAAACTGGTTACATACATTAACAATCATCTTGATGCAACGATGGGTATTTTACAAAGAAACGTAAAAATGGTTGCCAGGCTCGGCGCCTGTGGCTCACCGGGCTAAGGCGCCAGCCACGTACACCTGAGCTGGTGGGTTCGAATCCAGCCTGGGCCCGCCAAACAACAATGACGGCTGCAACCAAAAAATGGCCGGGCGTTGTGGCGAGCGCCTGTGGTCCCAGCTACTTGGGAGGCGTAGGCAAGAGACTCGCTTGAGCCCAGGAATTGGAAGTTGCTGTGAGCTATGATGCCACTGCACTCTCTCCAGGGTGACAGCTTGAGGCTCTGTCTCAAAAAAAAAAAATGGTTGCCAATCTTTCTTTGGAGAATGAAATCACATTTTAGATGTATTGATGGAGTGGATGATTAAAAGGAATCTTGTCCTAAGTTTTTTTGGGGGGAGGAGGCAGTTTTTGACCAGGACAGGATTTGAACCCACCACCTCCGATATATGGGGCTGGCACCCTATTCCTTTGAGCCACAGGTGCTGCCCTTGTCCTAAGTTTTAATTTTGTTTTGTTTTTATCTAGTAGAACGTTTCATAGCATAAATAAGAGACAGAGTCACTAGACAAAGATAAGATTATATTTGGGGAGTTTGGTGACCTGATCTAGTTTTCAATAAATGAAAAATTGTAAATTGTGAACATATTTTTAAAACCATCACAGTGGTCATTTAAGGAGTGTGTGAGAACAGTCCATCTATTTAATATCTCCAAATACAGTTATCACTTGTTTTTTTCCTGTTTCACCACAAAGTTCTATAAAATAAGGAAATTGCATCTTTTTTATACCAGTCTTAGATCTTTAGGCACCTGTGGTAGGTCCGCTATTGGACAAAGAACTGGTTAAAAGACAATCAATGATGTTATTCACTTTGCAAGTTGAGGAAATGCATATTAATAACATACACCCATCACAGAGAAATTTTATTCATGTAATTTACCAAAGTTCCTGCCCATAAAATAGTTCTTTTCCTTACTTTGTTCTCATCATGGTTTAATGGAGTCCCATCTGCTGAGTTTAATTGACCAACTCCTATTTAGCAGGGATATATTGAGAAAAGCATAGGAGTCTCACTCCATTTATTGAGGAAATCCTACCTTAAATCATTTTGGAACAAAGTAGGGTTTAAATCAGTAATACTGAGGAATGGTACAAATTATTTTTTTCAAAACCTATTTTGGGGCGGCGCCTGTGGCTCAAAGGAGTAGGGCGCCAGCCCCTTATGCCGGAGGTGGCAGGTTCAAACCCAGCCCTGGCCAAAAACTGTAAAAAAAAACCAAACCTATTTTGTACAAATGGTGGTCCCTGGTTATATCCTATAGTTGACTGTTTTGTGTGTACCTGGTTCTTAAATATTCAGTCACCGAGATTTACTTAAGCCATGGTTGTTAATGTTGTTTGCATTTACTATGGTTAAGAAATTTTTTTTTTTTTTTTTTTTTGAGACAGGGTCTCATTTGTCTTCCTTGGTAGAGTGCTGTAGTGTCACATCTCACAGCAACCTCCAACTCTGGGGCTCAAGTGATTTCTCTTGCCTCAGCCTCCCAAGTAGGTGAGACTACAGGCACCATAACACCCGGCTATTTTTAGAGATGCGTCTCACTCTGGCTCAGTCTGTCTTGGACTTGTAAGCTCAGGCAGTTCACCCGCCTCGGCCTCCCAGAGTGCTAGGATTACAGGTATAAGCCATGGTGCCTGGCCCTTGTGGTTGAGAATTTTTAAAAATATCATAATCTAGTTTGGTAAACTGTATCTTATGTGAGTCCTGCTACTATCAAATGGCTACTTCTATAAAAGGGCAATTTACGAAATTATGGAACTTGGCAATGTAGTGAAAACACAGCCTTGAAAAGCCACAGGAAGACGAAAATGATAGCAGAATGTAACATGGAAGTTGAAATTGCTGTAGTATGCAGTGCCTGTGGCTCAGTGGGTTAGGGTGCTGGCCTCGTGTACCGAGGGTGGCGGGTTCAAACCTGGCCCTGGCCAAACTGCAACAACAACAAGAAAAATAGCCAGGTGTTGTGGCAAGCGCCTGTACTCCCAGCTACTCGGGAAGCTGAGGCAAGAGAATCGCCTAAGCGGGCTTGGCGCCTGTGGCTTAACGGGCTAAGGTGCCAGCCACGTACACCTGAGCAGGCAGGTTCGAATCCAGCCCGGGCCCGCCAAACAACAATGATGGCTGCAACCAAAAAATAGCCAGGCGTTGTGGCGGGCGCCTGTAGTCCCAGCTACTTGGGAGGCGGAGGCAGGAGATTCTCTTGAGCCCAGGAGGTTGCTGTGAGCTGTGATGCTATGGCATTCTATCCAGGGTGACAGCGTGAGGCTCTGCCTCAAAAAAAAAAAAAAAAAAGAGAATCGCCTAAGCACAGGAGTTGGAGGTTGCTGTGAGCTGTGTGACTCTATGGCACTCTACCAAGGGTGATAAAGTGAGACTCTGTCTTTACCAAAAAAAAAAGGGCTGCGCCTATGGTCCGAAGGAGTAGGGTACCGGCAAAAAAAAAAAAAAGAATATTAAAAAAATTTGCCATGGCTGGATGCAGTGAGTCATGCATATAATTCCTAACACTCTGGGAGGCTGAGGTGGGAGGATCGCTTGAGCACACCCACAGCTTTTTGTAGAGCTGACCCCTATCTCTACTAAAACTGGAAAAAAATCAGCCTGGCATTATGGCAGATGCCTGTAGTCCCAGCTCCTTAGAGGAGTCAGGAAGATCTCATGAGCCCAGGAATTTGAGGTCACAGTGAGGTAGGTGGATTCCATGGCACTCTAGCCTAGGGCAATAGAGTGAGACTCTGTCTTAGAAAAACAATTGCCATATATTTATCTTAATATATTTTGTTATGCTAGAATCTGTCACAATAGTCAATTTTGTTTATTTTTTTATTTTTTATTGTTTTTTAGGCAGAGTCTCATTTTGTCACCCTTGGTGAGTGCTATGGCTTCACAGCTCACAGCAACCTCCAACTCCTGGGTTCAGGCCATTCTCTTGTCTCAGCCTCCCGAGATATAACTGGGACTATATGTGCCTGCCACAATGCCTGGCTTATTTTATTTTTATTTTATTTTATTTTATTTATTTTATTTTATTTTATTTTATTTTATTTTTTATTTTATTTTATTTTATTTTATTTTATTTTATTTTATTTTATTTTTGCAGTTTTTGGCCGAGGATGGATTTGAACTGACCACCTCCAGCATATGGGGCCTGCTCGGGTGTACGTGGCTGGCACCTTAGCCCGTTAAGCCACAGGCGCCAAGCCCGCTTAGGCGATTCTCTTGCCTCAGCTTCCCGAGTAGCTGGGAGTACAGGCGCTCGCCACAATGCCTGGCTATTTTTCTTGTTGTTGTTGCGGTTTGACCAGGGCCGGGTTTGAACCCGCCACCCTCGGTACACGAGGCCAGCACCCTAACCCACTGAGCCACAGGCGCCGCCCTTGGCTATTTTTTTGTTGCAGTTCGGCCAGGGCCAGGTTTGAACCTGCCATCCTTGGCATATGGGGCCAGCGCCCTACTCACTGAGTCACAGGCACCATCCACAATAGTCAATTTTTGAAGAAAAAGGTAAACAAGGCCCTAGATACAACCATGAACTTATATGTAAGTTAAAATATTTCTGAAATTGGTGAATGTAATCAGAACCAAAGCAAAGGTTAAATTTTTTTTTTTATTTTTTGGAGACAGAACCTCGAGCTGTCACCCTGGGTAGAGTGCAATGGCATCACAGCTCACAGCAACCTCCAATTCCTGGGCTTAAGCGAGTCTCCTGCCTCCGCCTACCAAGTAGCTGGGACTACAGGCGCCTGCCACAGCGCCCGGCCATTTTTTGGTTGCAGCCGTCATTGTTGTTTGGCAGGCCAGGCTTGGATTCGAACCCGCCAGCTCAGGTGTACGTGGCTAGCGCCTTAGCCCTTTGAGCCCACAGGTTAAATACTTTAAGCAGAAGAACCTGCGATTTAACAGAGTTCATATCTTTTAACTCAAGACAGTGAAGGAGGCCGGGAGCAAAGGCTCACACCTGTCCTCCTAGCCCACTGGGGTGCCAAGGCAGGTGGATTGCCTGTGCTCAGGAGTTTGAGACCAGCCTGAGCAACATTGAGACCTAGTCTCCATTAAAATAGAAAAACTTACTGGTTATTGTGGCAGGCACCTGTAGCTGGGTGCCACAGGGGCTACTCAGGAAGGCTGAGGCAGGAGGATTTCCTGAGCCCAGGAGTTTGAGGGTGCAGTGAGCTATGAGGCCAGGGCACTCTAGCCAAGAGCAACAGAGTGAGACTCTGTCTCAGAGAAAAAAAAAAAAAACAGAAAAGTCAGTGAAGGAAAAATGATAATGCACCCCATAGAAGACACTATTATGTCTCAAATAAATGTTGGATGTGCTTTTGATAGCTCAAGAAAATTTTTATATAGGCTCGGCACTTGTGGCTCAGCGGGCTAAGGCGCCAGCCACGTACACCTGAACTGGCGGGTTTGAATCCAGCCTGGCTCGCCAAACAGCAATGTCGGCTGCGACCCTCCCCCCCCCAAAAAATGGCTGGGCGTTGTGGCAGGTGCCTGTGGTCCCAGCTACTTGGGAGGCAGAGGCAGGAGTCTCGCTTGAGCCCAGGAATTGGAGGTTGCTGTGAGCTGTGATGTCACAGCACTCTACCCAGGGTGACAGCTTGAGGCTCTGTCTCAAAAAAAAAAAAAAAAAAATTTTTATATAGCCTATTTTCCATATTCTCCAAACTAGGTCATTGCAGTGTCTTAAACTATATACAAACTTCAAATTTCTTTGGATAAAACTTAATTCTTCAGTAGGAAATATGAAGGATAAAAATAAACTAGAAGGGCATTTGCCATTTTCTGCTAGTTATAATTAACTTCTTGTTCTCAACTACCTATTCTGTTGTGTCTACTTAGACTATGGGTAGGATTTTTCAGAACCTGCAGTTTAAAAAACGTATCTTTTAAAAAAGATACCTTCTGCCAGGCACAGCTGCACATGCCTATAGTCTCAGTAGGAGGCTGAGGCAGATCCAGTTCAGCCTGGAGGTTCAGAGCACAACCTGGGCAGCATAGTAAGACCCTCTGTTTTAGAGAAGTAAAACTCTGCTTCCCTTCTCCAGTAATTCTTCTTATACATTTGAAATGGACTGTGTAGCATCAGTCTAGCCTTTAACAATGACATGTAAAGGAAAACCCTCCTATATAAACATGCACACACCTGTATGCAGATTAATCAAGGATGTATTTAAGTTGCGTTTTCTCTTATATTTAAAAAAAAAAAAGACTAGGCCCAGTGGCTTTCACTTGTAATCCCAGCACTTTTGGAGGCTAAGGCAGGAGGATTGCTTTGAAGCCAGGAGTTTCAGACCACCCAAGGCAACATAGTGAGACCCTCAGCCTCTCAAGTAGCTGGGACTATAGGCCCTCACCATAACACCTGGTTAATCCCCCCCCCAAAATTATATATATATATATATAAAATTTCAAGTTAGCCTGTGGCTCGGTACAGTGGCTCATTTCTGTAATTCTAGCATTCTGGGATGCTTAGGTGGGTGGATTGCCTGAGATCAGGAGTTTGAGACTAGCCTGAGCAAGAGCAAGACCCTGTGTCTTTAAAAAAAAAAATAACCAGGCATTGTGACCTGTACCAATAGTCCCAGCTACTTGGGAGGCTGAGGCATGAGGATCTCTTGAGCCCAAGAGTTGGAAGTTGCTGTGAGCTGTGACACTATGGCACTCTACCAAGGGCCACAAAGTAAAACTCTGTCTCAATAATAAAAAAGTAAAATCAAATAAAGTTAGCCAGGCATGGTGGCCTTTATCTGTAGTCTCAGCTACTTAGGTTGAGGAGAGAGAATCATTTGAGCCCAGGAATTCAAGGTTATGGTGAACGATGATTGGGCCACTGGACTGCAGCCTGGGTAACAGAGCAAGACAATGTCTATGAAATAATTATTGAAAAAAAAAAAGATACAGCTCTTGAAGGATTAAGAATATATAATTCTGTAAAACCCTAAAAGCATTTTTTTTTTTTTCTGTTTTTGGCCAGGGGCTGGGTTTGAACCTGCCACCTCTGGCACATGGAGCCAGCCCCCTACTCCTTTGAGCCCCAGGCGCCATCTCCTAAGACATTTCTCAGTTCTGTTCCGGTCATAGGCTTATAATTAATTGATAATTTCTGGGTATTGGTATTCTTAGAAAATGACAATAGAGTGTATAGCTTGGTACCTGTAGCTCAGCAACTAGGGCGCCAGCCACATACACCAGAACTAGCAGGTTTGAATCCAGCCCGGGCCTGCCAAACAACAATGGCAGCTACAACAACAATAAAAATAGCCGGACGTTGTGGTGGGTGCCTATACCCCGGCTACTGGGAGGCTGAGACAAGAGAATCACTTGAGCCCAAGAGTTTGAGGTTGCTGTGAGCTGTGACACCAGAGCACTCTATTGAAGAAGATGTAGTGAGACTCTGTCTCCAAAAAAAAAAACAAATGGCCACCTTTTGGGGGCAAAACACAATTGTAAGAGGGACTTTACAAAACAAAATAAATCAGTGTAACATGTTTCTTATACCCTCAATGAATCCCCAACAATTAAAAAAAAGAAAAGGCATTCAAAACACCTAACCCGGCTCAGCGCCTGTAGCTCAATGGACTAAGGTGCCAACCACGTACACCTGAGCTGGCCGGTTCGAATCCAGCCCAGGTCAGGCAATCAACAATGATGACTACAACCAAAAAATGGCCGGGCGCTGTGGCGGACGCCTGTAGTCCCAGGTACTTGGGAGGCGGAGGCAAGAGACTCGCTTCAGACCAGGAATTGGAGGTTGCTGTGAGCTGTGATGCCACAGCACTCTACCCAGAGTGACAGCTCGAGGCTCTGTCTCCAAAAAAAAAAAAAAAACACCTAACCCACCAAACAAAAAAAATGTATGACACAAGTTGTTAAATTGCCTCTTGGCAATAATTACCTATATTTTGGCATACTTTGGCTTTCTTACATCAAAAGCCCAAGGAATCTTTTCTCTCTGGTTCTTAAACTTGAACATGCATGAAACCATCCAGAAGCCTAGTTAAAAAAAGGTTATAGAGCCAAATATTATGATTAAAGCCTGTGATCCTAGCAACTCAGAAGGCTGAGGTGAAGTCACTTGAGCCCATCAGTTCAAGATAAGCCCTCAAAATATAGGGGGACCTCATCTCTAAAAAGAGTTTTATGTAATCCTAGCACTCTGGGAGGCTGAGGTGGGTGGATTGCCTACGCTCGCGCGTTCGAGACCAGCCTGAGCTAGACCAAGACTCCATCTCTGGCCTTGTGGTAGTTGCCTGTAGTCCCAGCTAGCTACTTGGGAGGCTGAGGCAAGAGGATCACTTGAGCCCGAGAGTTTGAGGTTGCTGTGGTCTATGATACCATGGCACTCTCCTGAGACAATGTAAGACCCTGTCAAAAAAAAAAAAAAAAAAAAAGAATTTTATAAAGCTAGCTAACATGGTAACATATACCTACCTATTTTGCCAGCTACTCGGGAGATTGAAGTGGGAGTATCGTTTGAGGCCAGGAGTTGAGGCTGCAGTGAGCTATGATCTTAGTACTGTAGGTACTTCTGCCTGGGTTACAGAGCAAGACCTTGTATCTGTTTAAAAACAAACTCCACAGACTGACCCTTACCTCCAGTTTTGATTTCCTAAGTCTAGGGTAAATCCCTAGATGTATATTTCTTTTTTTTCTTTGAAACAGAACCTCAAGCTGTCACCCTGGATAGGGTGCTGTGGCATCACAGCTCTCAGCAACCTCCAATTCCTGGGCTCAAGTGAGTCTCCTGCCTCCACCTCCCAAGTAGCTGGGACTACAGGCACTTGCCACAACGCTAGGCCATTTTTTGGTTGCAGCCGTTGTTGTTTGGCAGGCCCGGGCTGGATTCGAACCCGCCAGCTCAGGTGTGTGTGGCTGGTTCCTTAGCCCATTGAGCCACAGGCGCCGAGCCTAGAATGTACATTTCTTTTTTGTTGTCTTTTCTGAGACAGAGTCTCAAGCTGCCGCCCCAAGTAGAGTACTGTGGCATAATAGCTCACAGCAACCTCCAACTCGGGCTCAAGTGATCCTCTGCCTCAGTTTTTTCTATTTTTAGTAAAGATAGGGGTCTCACTTTTTTTGCCCCAGCTGGTCTCGAACTCATGAGCTCAAGCATTCCACCTGCCCTGCCTCCCAGAATGCTAGTTACAGGCTTGAGTCACTTCGCCCAGACTACAATGTACATTTCTGACAGGTGATACAGATTTTTTTCAAATCATTTCAAAATACAAACATATTTTGAATATATTTGGGTCAGCCAAACCAAAGCCCCTTTTAGGTGCATGTTATTTGTTTATAGTTCATCTTCCTCTATGTAATTTGTGTTTATTGTTGTACAAGGTATTGGAGGGCAGGAAAATGGAGTTTCAAATTGCAGTTTTAGGTTTAACCTAGTCCTTATCTTAAAAATTTATTTCCTTATATAAAGCAGTTCATAACAATCCATTATGCCAGCTCTAGACAAATGAAAACCTATTTTTATTACCTATAATTAACCTAATTCAGGTAAAAGAAGCAGGCTTGAGAAAAAGGCTAGCACTATGAGAAAGCTCAAAAATTGCTGTCCTGAAATTAGCATTACTGGCCCCACTGTAGTATTTGGAATTGGAATTCTGAACCAAATTGCTCATGACTAGGGCTGAGTTCGTAAGGGCTAAGTAATTTGTCTGTTAGATTCAACATGAATATTTCTAAGGTCACTCTAACTTCCAGTATTAGATCAGCTTATTTGAATGGCTTAAGGTGTGTTTCTGTGTAAAACATGGAGAGGTGGCTTGAAAGAAAGATTCCATCTCAATTGGTATCTTCTCACATCTATTGCCCTTATTTAGCATTAGCAAAATGGTAGTAATCCAAAAAATGTTTCTATACATTGCACCTTTATATTTATAGTATTACTAAAAAGAAGTTTCATATTTAATTGAAAAAATTTTTTTCAGAAAATTGTTGCCAAGTTTATTCCCCGTCTCTTGACTTTTGCTTGAGTCTTTGTCCTTTTTTTCTTTTTCACAGCAGCCTCTTTTTTTTTTTTTTTTCCACAGCAACCTCAAACTCTTGGGCTTAAGCGATTCTCCTGTCTCAGCCTCCCAAGTAGCTGGGACTGCAGGCGCCCACCACAACACTAGGCTATTTTTTTTGTTGTTGCAGTTGTCATTGTTGTTTTAGCTGGCCCAGGTGGGGTTGGAAGCGCCAACCTCCGTGTATGTGGCCAGCGCCCTGTCCACTGAGCTACGGGTGCACCCAAGTCTTTGTCTTATTACAGACTCTGAGCTGTTATCTTGCTGATTCTAAATTATAAAAGGCAATATATTTTAAATCCTAAAGCTTAAAAGGAGCTTTTTTAATTTCAAAAATTCTTAGGTTTTAAATTTGGAATTTATCACATTTCATGTCCCAAAATAGCTCATTGAGTTTTTGGCGTCTTCTATCCTGCCCATGCCAATGAAAGCTGCACCATATGGTATGGCTGCTGCTACACTGGGAATGCCACACACTGTGGAGATGTTGCCAGGCATGAAGCAGAGGTGCTGTTCCCCATATGCTTATCTTTGTAGACCTACCTATTGACCTGGATATATTAGGATTCCAGTACATCACACTATCCTATCAATAGAGACTTTCAGCTCAGCGCCTGTGGCACAGTGGTTATAGCGCCAGCCATATACATCGAAGGTGGCAGGTTTGAACCTGTCCGGGGCCAGCTAAACAACTGCAACCAACACAGCTGGGCTTTGTGGCAGGTGCCTGTAGTCCCAGCTACATGGGAGGCTGAGGCAAGAGAATCACTTAAGTCCAACAGTTAGAGGTTGCTATGACCTGTGACACCTTGGCACTCCTCTGAGGGTGACATAGTGAGATTCTGTCTCAAAAAAAAAAAAAGGTAGAGTCTTCCATTTCTTTCTCCTACCAGCTTCAACATTTGGCCACGTTATGAAAACACATACTCAAAACTTTATGACATTTCTTACCCAACTTCAGAAAGAGGCTTTTGAATAACTACTGCAATAGAGAAAAGGACCTTTTAGAATACAGTTAGTAATTATTTTAGTATCCCTAACCACTAGCACTCCTCCACCACTGTAACTTTTTTTTTTTTTTTTTGAGACAGAGCCTCAAGCCATCACCCTGGATAGAGTGCTGTAGCATCACAGCTCACAGCAACCTCCAATTCCTGGGCTCAAGTGAGTCTCTTGCCTCCACCTCCCAAGTAGCTGGAACTACAGATGCCCACCACAAAGCCTGGCCACCTTTTGGTTGCAGCTGTCATTGTTGTTTGGTGGGCCCGAGCTGGATTTGAACTCTCCAGCTCAGGTGTACGTGGCTGGCGCCTTAGCCCGTTGAGCCACAGGTGCCGAGCAAGGGTCAGTTGTCTTTCTGCTGGTTTGGGGACATGTGTTTCTGTAAGGCCTAGGCTTGCCTGAAATGGCCTGAGTTGGCCATGGGCCCGAGCTGGATTTGAACCCTCCAGCTTGGGTGTACGTGGCTGGCACCTTAGCCCATTGAACCATAGGTGCCCAGCCTTTTTTTTTGAGACAGAGTTCTATGACATCACAGTTCACAGAAACTTCAAACTCTTGGACTCAAGCAATTCTCTTGCCTCAGCCTCTGAAGTAGCTGGGACTACAAGTGTCCCGCCACGATACCTGGCTATTTTTTGTTGCAGTTGTCATTATTGTTTAGCTGGCCCAGGCAAGTTTCGAACCTGCCAGCTCCAGTGTATGTGGTTGGTGCTGTGCTGTGGATGCTGAGCCCAACTTTTTCTTGATAATAATCTTTTCCTGTCTTACTTCCCTAACCCTGACTAAATATTTAAAAGGAAAAGGGATTGCAAATATTGATTTGAGATGTTGGTGTGGGAAGAATAGCTGAAATTTGTAGTTCTAAGTGTTGGAAAGTGGTTAGAACATTCAGACAAAATATAAAAGACTAATCACTGTTCTCTCACTTCTGATTGGTCCTTTGTTGATGAAGTGTATTGTGTTTTCTCAAATAACTTCTCTCTTCCTATTCTTTATTGTCCCTCTTAAGCTCGAACAGCCATTTTATTAATTGTGGACTTCACACAAATGTTTCTCAATGTCATAATATTACTTTTATGCCTTTCAAGTATAAAATTAGCAAAATTAGTAGAAATTAAATACACAAGTAGGTTTTGTTTTTGTTCACCAACCTCATTAATTCTTGGAACAAATATTATTGAACACCTACTCTATACTAGTACTGCGTATGAAAAGATGGAAAAGACAAAATTCCACCTTTAGAGAACAGGTTATATTACAACATAATATTTTATTAGACAAATGTACACAATATACTATGATTGTATCTTGAAGTAGCACATAAAATTAAACTTTTCAAAGACTCAAAGGAAAATATTAAAATATTGCATTAGGAGTACTTATAAATGTTAATGCTTGATCTATCAAAAAATAACTAAGTCTCAGGATTTTATAAAGTTGGTTCAAGCTAATTGGCAAATAACTGAAAAATTAAATAGCCTTATTTGATATTGCTAAAATTTGAACATCTAATAGTTTTGTGATCAATCAAGAATTTATTTCATTTGGATTCTAACATTTTCAGGAAACATTTTGGTATGCATACAGTTTGGAGCCACATAATGCCAGCAAAAATCATTTGAGCTATTGCTTGCTCTGTGATATCTTGGTTGTAACAAGTAAGAATTAGAACATAGATACAAAAGTCTTATTATCTTGGCATCCTGTGACAGATATTTTTAGAGTGGGAATAGCTAAAGGACTCACTGTGAGTGAGGTTCTCATTCAGAAAGAGATATTGAATATTGACTTTAAAACTTGGGATTTTTCTTTCTGAATTAATTATTCTGTTCTGAAAATGCAAGCTTAAGACATCATCAATGGATTAAAGGAGTACTCTATATCACAAAAATACAGCTTCTGGTGTCAGAGACAATGGAAGTGATCCTTTTGTTTGGAAGTCAAGTTTTTTTTTTGTTTTTTTTGTTTTTTTTTGGCCGGGGCCGGGTTTGAACCCACCACCTCTGATATATGGGGCCAGCACCCTACTCCTTGAGCCACAGGTACCACCCGTGGAAGTCAAGATTTTTTACAGATGTAAGCTATTGTGAATTGGTAATTATATTGTTATCAGAGGATTTCAGAAAGATATGACTTTTTGTGTGTGAAAGGTTTATTTTATTTATTTATTTGTAGAGACAGAGTCTTACTTTATCACCCTCGGTAGAGTGCCGTGGCGTCACACAGCTCACAGCAACCTTCAACTCCTGGGCTTAGGCGATTCTCCTGCCTCAGCCTCCCAAGTAGCTGGGACTACAGGCGCCCGCCACAGTGCCTGGCTATTTTTTTGTTGCAGTTTGGCCGGAGCCGGATTTGAACCTACCACCCTCGGTATATGGGGTCGGCACCCTACCCACCCACAGGCGCCGCAGAGGGCGAAAGATTTTAAAAAGTTTTTTCTGTTTTTACCATAGCTCAGATTCAAAGCATTCTCATGGTAGAGGGAGAGATTAATGATTCGCTTCTCTAAATTATAGCACAAGTTGACATGTAGAATAGGAATTAGAATTAACAATTTCAAGTCTTAGCCAATGAATTAACTTTCCTTACTATCCAAAAATAAAGCTAAATATGAAAAATAACTTAAATTTTGTCATAAATAGAAACTATAGCCTTAAACCAGTGCACAGATGCAAGACATTTTTGTTGTGTCTGATCTATTTTGGTAGCAATTACTTACGTAAGCTAGAGCTGCTTAATCTTAAATTGCAAAGTAAATGCAATTAGTCATCATTGGAAAAAAGGATCTACTCTTTCTTCTGCTTTATTTTTCTGAATTTTTAGGAGAGAATGTATAATCATATTAAATAAACCATTGGTAAAACAAGGAAAAGATCGACAAGGTGACTTACATTTATAGGAATTGGGCTTTGGGGGGTGGTTTGTTTGTTTTTGTTTTGTTTCTTTCTTTTTTGAGACAGTCCCACTCCATTACCCTGGGATTGAGTGCCATGGCATCATCCTAGCTCACAGCAAACTCAAACTCTTGGTCTCAAGTAATCCTCTTGCCTCAGCTCCCGAGTAGCTGGAACTACAGGAACCCACCACCACACTTGGCTAGTTTTTCTATTTTTAGTAGAGATAGAGTCTTGCTCTTGCTCAAGCTGGTCTCAAATCCTGAGTTCAAGCAGTCTACCTGTCTCAGCCTCTTGGAATGCTAGGATTACAGGCATGAGTCACACAGCACCTGGCCTGGGTTTTTTTTTTTGTTGTTGTTGTTGTTTTTTTGTAGAGACAGAGTTTCTCTTATCAACCTCGGTAGAGTGCTGTGGCATCACACAGCTCACAGCAACCTCCAATTTCTGGGCTTAGGCGATTCTCTTGCCTCAGCCTCCTTAGTAGCTGGGACTACAGGCGCCCGCCACAACGCCTGCCTATTTTTTTGTTGCCATTCAGCCAGGGGTGGGTTTGAACCCAGCGCCTTACTGACTGAGCCACAGGCGCCACCCTGGTTTTGTTTGTTTGTTTGTTTTGTTTTGTTTGGTAGAGACAGAGTCTCACTTTATCGCCCTCAGTAGAGAGCCGGGGCATCACACAGCTCACAGCAACCCTCAACTCCTGGGCTTAGGCAATTCTCTTGCCTCAGCCTCCTGAGTAGCTGGGACTACAGGCACCCGCCACAATGCCCGGCTATTTTGTTATTGTTGTTGCAGTTTGGCTGGGACTGGGTTTGAACCCGCCACCCTCGGTATATGGGGCTGACACCCTACCCACCAAGCCACAGGCACCGCCCAGTTGTTTTGTTTTGTTTTGTTTTGTTTTTTTAATTGAAATACTGCCATTTCCCTTTGGAGGCAGAGGAGCACAACAAAATGAGAAAAAATTAGGGATTTTTAATGGCCCCAAAATGACCTAATAAGAGACTTTAAAAAAATTTTTTTTTTATTTTTTTACAGGTATTTATTAAGTTTCCACTTTTTGCCTTCACAGAATTAAAAAGACTTAAAATGTAATAACAATATCAGTGTTTAAGATAAAGACTAGAAACAAAAACCACTAAAAGAATGAACAAAGATAAATATATTCAGAAAAGAAATCAGATGATTATTGCATTGAAATATTAAGCAATATTAATAACAATGATGCAAAGAAAGTAACATTTACATAAAAAAAAAAGAAAAGAAGTTAGCTTAAGTTAACTGAGACTTTCTATTTTTTAAGAGATAGGTTCTCTCTCTGTCAGCCAGGCTGGAATACCCAACCATAGCCACTGTAACCTCGAATTCCTGGGCTCTGGCGTTCCTTCTGCCTCAGTCTCCCAAGTAACTGGGATTACAGGCACATGCCAGCACATCTAGTTAAGTTTTTAAATTTTTGTAGAGATGGGTCTTGCCGTGTTACCATGTGGGTTTAGAATTTCTGTCCTTGAGCAATTCACCTTTCCTTGGCCTTCCACAATGCTGAGATTACAGGCATACCAGGTAGGCCATACCAAAAGACTATTTTAAACAAAGGAAGTCAATCTGGGCTCTGCTCATGCCTGTAATCCCAGCACTCTGGAAGGCTGAGGCAGGTGGATTGCTTGAGCTCAGGAGTTCAAGGCCAGCCTGAACAAGAGTGAGACCCTGTCTCAAAAAAAAAAAAAAAAAACCCTGGGTGTTATGGCAGGCATCTATAGTCCCAACTACTTGGGAGGCTGAGGCAAGAGAATCACTTGAGCCTAAGAGTTTGAGGTTGCTGTGAGCTGTGATGCCATGGCACTCAACCCCAGGGCAACTGAGACTCTGTCAAAAAAAATATAAAATAAATAAACAAGGGAAGTCAACTTCCTACTATTATGCACTATTTGTTTATTCTAGAAGTAGGAGCAACTTCAGTAATGAATTGAATAAGTTATTTTAGTAAGTCGTGGATATTGAAATAATTTATTCAGTGTTAAGCCTTTGGCTTCTCTCTCTTCAACCACATTAACTTGTTATTAGATCAGAATCATCCCATATTATCCAGTTGTAGTCATAGATTTTTATCTTTATTTCTTCTGTACACTAAACTGTCAGAGGTCTTAAATCAAAGCCTTGTATTTTAGACTTCAGGTTTCCCAGAAAAAAAATAATTGCAATAACAATTTTAAAGGTAGTGTTGTAAAGTCTGAGCATATTTGAAAGAATTATGGTAGTGTAGTTTTGGACCTCCTTTTGAACTATTGGTACTACCTATTCACAAGTGACTGTCAGATGATTTAAAGAAACAAACCCAGACAGATGTATGACATTTGAACCATATTGTCAAAGTCATTGATCTTGCTTATTAGTTGACCGGATGGTGACAAACAGCATTTACTTTAATAAAACTAGTCAATTTGAGTTACTGTGATAAGAGAACTATGTTGACTGTTAGAAGTGGGCTAGAAACATTTCCCAAGTAAAATTTAGAAAAGAGATTTTCCTTAACTAATAATAAACATGGTTTGTTTGTATAAAGATATCTGCATCAGAATGGCAGAACTCAAATACACAGTTGAATTTAAAAATGTATAGAGGCTGTTTGGAAACTTAAAACATATGAGGGAACAAAACCAAAACTACTTAATGCTCCATCTTAGCTTAGAAACAGAAACCTAAATGACCCTTAGCTCCGTATCAGAGCGCCAATACACCCAGGCTGGCAGGTTTGAACCCCTGCCGAGGCCAGCTAAATAACAATGACAACTGTAACAACAAGAACAACAAAAATAGCCGGGTGTTGTGGCAGGCGCCTATAGTCCCAGCTACTTGGGAGGCTGAGGTAGGAGAATTGCTTAAGCCCAAGAGTTTGAGATTGCTGTCAGCTGTAACACCATGGCACTCTACCGAGGGTGATATAGTGAGACTCTGTCTCTAAATAAATAAATAAATAACCTAAATGAAATTTAAAATAGATTCCTGAATCTCTGTTTGTATGTGGACATTAGATGAGAGATTAGGGTCAGGAAAAGATAGAAATTGCACACATATTTTTCTTTGTGAAGAAAACTTGATGCTCAGTGTCTCATACCTATTTGTAATCCTAGCACTTGGGGAGGTCTAGATCAGAGGGTTGCTTTAGCCCTTGATTTGAAATTAGCCTGGCCAACAATAGTGAAACTCCCCTCCCCCATCTCTTAAAAATGGAGATAGAGTCTCATTCAATCACCCTGGGTAGAGTGCCATGGCATCCTAGCTCACAACAACCTCAAACTCTTGGGCTCAAGTGTTCCTTTTGCCTCAATATCTTAAGTAGCTTGGACTACAGGCATCCGACATGATGCCCAGCTAATTTTTCTTTTAGTAGAGACAGGGTCTCGCTCTTGCTCAGGCTGGTTTGGAACTCCTGAGCGCAAGTGATTTACCTGTCACAGCCTCTCCGAGTGCTAGGATTACAGGTGTGAGCCACTGCATCCAGCAAAAAACAAAAATGTTAACCAGGCCACCCAGCAAAACCCAAAAATATTAACCAGGCATGGTGGCTTGTGCCTGTAGTCTCAGCTACTTGGGAGGGTGAGGCTGGAGGATTGTTAGAGCCCATGATTTGGAGGCTATGGTGAGCAGATACCACTACACTCCAGCCTGGGCTACAGAGCAACCAAGATCTTGTCTCAAAAAGGAAGAGAAGGCTTGGCGCCTGTAGCTCAACAGGCTAAGGCACCAGCCCCGGGCCCGCCAAACAACAACAGCTGTAACCAAAAAATGGCCAGGCGTTGTGGCGAGTGCCTGTAGTCCCAGCTACTTGGGAGGCGGAGGCAGGAGACTCACTTGAGCCCAGGAATTGGGAGGTTGCTGTGAGCTGTGATGCAACAGCACTCTACCCAGGGTGACAGCTTGAGGCTCTGTCTCAAAAAAAAAAAAAGGAAGAGAAAAAAAACTTTGTTGATTTAGAGACCTGTTCTTTCTTTCTTTCTTTTTTTCTTTTTTGTAGAGAAAGAGTCTCCCTTTATTGCTCTCAGTGGAATGCTGAGGCGTCACACAGCTCACAGCAACCTCCAACTCCTGGGCGTAGACGATTCTCTGTAGCTGGGACTACAGGCGCCCACCACAACACCCAGCTATTTTTCTGTTTTTGCAGTTCGACCGAGGCCAGGTTTGAACCCACCACCTTCAGTACGTGGGGCCGGCGCCCTACTCGATGAGCCATAGGCGCCGTCCAAGACCTGTTCTTACTATTAGGATAAGATTTTTTTCCACCAGAATTTTCTTATTTGTTCCTTCTTTTTAATTTAATCTAATGCAATTGAGCTAGTTTAAACAGAAATTGCTTTCCTATAGGTAAGAATTTACATTATCTATAAACTTATTGCTGAAATAAAGGTTTGAAAAGAAAATCTGTTTTTATTTTACCTTTTCATATTTTTGAAATTGATTTATCTCGAGTTTGGGACAGTGAAAATTAACACTTTTATAGAAGTATACAGTTATGATTGTTATAATTATAGATAATATTATATGGTTACCATTAACATTATACTAGGCACTTTACATGTTTTGCTCCGCTTATGCCTACATAGAAAATAAATATTCATATTCCGATTTATAGATAAGGACATTTATGCTCACAAAAGTTAAATAATTTGGCTTGGCGCCTGTGGCTCAGTGGGCTAAGGCGCCAGCCATGTATATCTGAGCTGACGGGTTCAAATCCAGCCCAGGCCCGCCAAATAACAATAATGGCTGCAACCAAATACTGGCCGGGTGTTGTGACAGGCGCCTGCAGTCCTAGATACTTGGGAGGCGGAGGCAAGAGACTTGCTTGAGCCAGGAATTGGAGGTTTCTGTGAGCTGTGATGCCACAGCACTCAATCCAAGGTGACAGCTTGAGGCTCTGGCTCAAAAAAAAAAAAAAGCTAAATAATTTGTCTATGGTCATATGTCTAGTACCTGCGAGAATCCAGATTTGATCCCTGATCTCTCATTCCCCATCCTGTAGAAAGAATGGTTAAAAATACTTAAGAGTGTCCTTTGTTTCCGTTACTGCAAGTGAACATTCTTTACTAGGGAAGTAATGCATCTTTCCAACCATTGAGATACTTAGAAGTGTTTCAAAACAGTAATTCTAAAAAGTAATTCTGCCCATCTCCTTTCCCTTCTCCTAGTTATTTCTGTAACAATATTTCCCCTTCTTCCTAAAGTTAGTCACCTGCTTTTATGAAATCACATTAGATTTGTAGCCAGTTAGAGTCAAAATGTCTTGCCTTTTTTTTTGCAGTTTTTGCCCGGGGCTGGGTTTGAACCTGCCACCTCCAGCATATGGAGCTGGCACCCTACTCCTTTGAGCCACAGGAACCGCCCATGTCTTGCTTTTTATTCCCTTTCCACCCTATTCTAACTGAAGCATAGGGAATTGAAATTTGTTCCAGTCATCTAGTGCTTTACACTGTGGTTTGAAAATCAATTTTATAATAGAAAATTATTTTCTATGTTTTATTATTATCTAATTATTTCTACTTTATTTTATTATTATTATTACTGAAACAGAGCCTCAAGCTGTCACCCTGGATAGA
>CAUYON010182231.1:0-18937 GCA_963573935.1 Arctocebus calabarensis | reverse complement strand
TTTGGAAAGAAGTTTGGAGAACACTCAAGGAACTAAAAGTAGACCTACCATTTGATCCTGCAATTCCTCTACTAGGTATATACCCAGATGATCAAAAATTATTTTACAACAAAGACATTTGCACCAGAATGTTTATTGCAGCCCAATTCATAATAGCCAAGACACGGAAACAGCCCAAATGCCCATCAACTCATGAATGGATTAACAAATTGTAGTGTATGTACACCAGGGAATACTATGCAGCCATAATAATGAAGTAGACTTCACATCCTTTATGTTTACCCGGATGAAGATGAAACATATTCTTCATAGTAAAGTATCTCAAGAATGGGAAAAAAAGTATCCAATGTACTCAATACTACTATGAAATCAATATATAACCATCTACACACACATATGAATGGCAAAACATAACTATAGTCCAGAAAGTAGAAGGGAAGAGGAGATAGAGGGGATAGGAGGGAGGATATGGGAGGAGGGAGGGTATTCGGAGGGACCTCACCTAATGTGCATGATGCATTGGTACATTTCAAAACTATTAACAAATGAGTACAATTGTGATAGATGTGTTACTTAGTTCAATGTAAGCATTTCATATTGTATATTGAGGCAGTACCCTGAAACCCATAAATGCATCAATGTACAAAGTTATGATTTAATAAAAAACAATTTAAAAAAATTTTAAAAAGACAATCTTGGCCTCCGAAGGGTCACCTGTGGCCATCTTACCCCTGAACAGGGTTTGAGAGAAGAGTCTCACAGGCGGCAGGGAGAACAGGTAGCCTCAAGACCACTTACCAACTGCCCAAGGTGCCCAAAGAGGCCTCTGGCCATGAGGAATAGTGAAAGGAACACTGAGGGGAAGTCACAAGGCTTGATTTTTCAACCTGCTGGGCTGCTTGCTAGCCACGTGAGAGGGACAGTCACTTCCCTTGTCTGGGCACTGGTTTCTGTGTGAGATCATGCCCTCCTAGCACTGTATCTGCAAATGTGGGAACTCTATGGAGAGAGGCAGGCAGAGCAATCAATGCTATCAGTGTCTTTCTTACCTTCTCCCAGTGACAAAGTAGAGAATACAGCATCCCCACCAGCACCCAGAAAAATCCACCAGCTTCAAATGCTGCAGGCACCCAGTCAGGCCCAGGGAGTTGATGCCCCCCCAACTGAGTCCCTAGCTGGGACTTACTTGGGCTAAGTCATAAAATGGCTGACTTATTTAATCCTTGACAAGGAAGAAGGCTCCATTCATTAGAGAGACCTCAGGCCCAAAGAGGAAAAGACCTTTACCCAAGGCTAGATCCACGGGAAACAGTGGCAGGTGGATTCAATTCCAAGTCCACTGTTCCTGGCTCTGACTTCTGCTAAATTCTGCTCACCCTTGACTTCTGCAACAAACCTGCGGCCCACTACAAATTTAGGAGCAACCCAACTTCAGCCTTCCTGCTTCCTCCTTTCTCCAGGGGCAGCTCCCATCCAACATAGTCAACAAGGTGAACCAGAACAGACCTTATAATTTCTTGTTAGATCACTATCACAGTGAAAATAGAAAATGTAGAAGCGCCCCATGGAAGACCTCCAGGGGTTCACAAACCTGCCTGAGAAATTCTAACCCTTACTCTCTAACTCAGAAACCACACATGCATGTGAAGACTGAAGACACGTCACCAGCCAGGGACAGCATAGCCCACCCCCTGATGTTTTTGTCTTTAATGTTTGGAATCCTCAGGATCTAATGTTTAATGTTTCGAATTCCTAGGGTCCTACTTCAATGTTTATCACAAACCTCTAGCCTTTCACTTGGAGTCTCCACTCAAGCTACAAGGGCCTCCTTAGCAGGAGATAAGAATGGAACAGCCATTTGGAATCAATCCAACTCCACCAGCCACTCATCATTGGCAAGATACTTAACCCCCCTGCTTCAGGCTCCTCATCAGAAAAGCTACCTCATAGGACAGTGGTTCTCAACCTTCCTAATCCCGCAATGAATTTTCATTGTTAAAAGGGGCTCATTAGCTGGATGTTGCGGCGGACGCCTGTAGTCGCAGCTACTCGGGAGGCTGAGGCAAGAGAATCGCCTAAGCCCAGGAGTTGGAGGTTGCTGTGAGCTATGTGATGCCATGGCACTCTACCGAGGGTGATAAAGTGAAACTCTGTCTCTACAAAAAAGGGGGGAGGTCGCGACCCACAGGTTGAGAACCGCTGTCTTAGGACCATTAACTGAGTGAATGGATATAGGGCACTAGAACTCTGTCTGGCATGAGGGAAAAAAAAAAAGGCTGAATTCCCTGAGTTCCCACAGTGCACAATGAGTTCTGTCCAAGGTCACAACGCGGAGCAAGTGCAGCACTGGAGACTGAGCCCCAGTCCCTGACTCTGGAAGGCAAGTGCCCCTTCCATCACGCCCCACTGAAAATGCAGAAATGTGAGCTGTGCTTTCAAAAACGAGGACCAGAATAGGTAGATCCATAGAGATAACGCAGATAGGTGGTTACTCCTTCCCGCCTCCAACCCCCCTCCAGCTCCCAGTAACCACCTGTCTGCACTATCTCTATGGACTTGGGAACTGCTTCATGGATACAGGGTTCCTTTCCACGATGAAAATGTTTTGGAAGTAGATAGAACTAGTGGTTGCACAACAATGCAAATGCACTAAATGCCACTGAACTGCTCACTAAAATAATGGTTAATTCTATGTGATGTAAATTTCATCTCAACCATATATATATATTTTTTTTTTTTTAACATAAATACTGGCCAAAATAACATTCCAAATCAAAGGAACAATGACAAAAGCATTCCCCCAAAGGTGGAACAAGACAATTCCAGAGAGTACCCAGACCCCACATTGAATCACACACTAGGAAGGCTACTCCCCACTCACTTCTCTTTCTGATTATATGAGGGGCATGCCTATTTGGTGTGAGGAGGTCTCTAACATCTGTATCAGCCAGGGTCCTAACAGACACATCCAAGTAGGGGGAGTCCAGGGAGGCGTCCTTGTAAGCCTGACTTCCCAAGAGCGAGTGTAGATAAATAATTCACCACGGTAATTTCTACCACCATAGGGGACATTCAGCAATGTCAGGAGAAATTTCTAGGTACAATTGGGAGGGTGCCCCTGCCTCCAGTGGAAGAGAGGCCAGAGACTACTAAACACCCACAGTGCACAGGATGCCCCTGACAAACAAGAAGTCCACGATGCTGCAGTTGAGAAATTCTGCCCTACAGTATGACTCCCATTTCACAGATGATGAAACTGAGGCTCCAAAAGACTAAATAACTTGAACCTCCACTTGTCACTTGTGCTCTGCTTCCCATCTCCTCATCTGCTCAACAACAGGCTCCAGACTAGACTCAGGGGCTCACGCCTATAATCCTAGCACTCTCGGAGGCCAAGACAGGTAGATCTCTTTAGCTCAGGAGTTCAAGACCAGACTGAGCAAGAGCAAGAGTTTTTCTACTAAAAATAGAAAAACTAGTCGGGCATTGTGGCAGGCGCCTTTAGCCCCAGCTACTCGGGAGAATGAGGCTAGAGGATCACTTGAGCCCAAGAGTTTGAGGTTGCTGTGAGCCATGACACCATGGCACTCTACCCAGGGGACAAAAGGAGTGTTTGTCTCAAAAATAAAAAAAAAAAAATTTTTAAAAATGCTCCAGTGATTGTCCCTTCTTCCCCACATCATAAGTTTTTCCTTCTCATTACACAATTCCAAGCACATATAAGAATGTCATGTCTCCCCAAAATTTAATAAAACCCAGGCCTTATTTCCATATGCCCCTCCAGATACTGCCCCACTTCCCCACTGCCTTGTCCAGCATGGCTCTTTCTTCATGAGACCTACCAAACCCTCTGTGACAGCCAGCCCTCCCCTGACTACTTTTCCCTAACTTTCACCCTTTTGCGTAAATCTCCTTCACCCTGCACTGAATTATCTACACAGTAGCAAGAACATCTGGAAGCATAGATCAATACACAATAAAGGACTTAACTGATTTCACAGGATAGACACAATGATATCATGTGATCCATCAATGTGCCCTGCAAAACACTGCAATGAACACAGCATTTCTAAGCCATGCATATGCACCTGCAGTGGGTCGTCTTAGATGATTTGTGTTTCTGATTTCTGTTGAATAAACCTCTACTTTTAGCATGCCTAGGATGGAAGTCAGGAAACTCTTTCTGTAAAGAGCCACATAGTCAATATTTTAGGCTTTGTAGGCCAGAGGGTTGCTGTCACAACTGGTCTACCACCACCGTGTGAAAGCAACCCTAGAAAATGTGTTAATGAACAGCCTTTGGGCTGGATTTAACAGACCACTGCCCTAGCAGAAGTAATGATGAAAAGAAGGGTTAAAAATTAAAACAACAGAGTCTGTGTTTGTGGATCTTACCGCCACCATGCAGTTACACTGCTACATGTTAAAGTGCCCCAGCAGACTGGAGACCAGGCCCACATCTTAATCATGTTCCCATCTTCTGCCACCTCTATCCAAGACCACACACACTGAGCCTTACAGGGGACAAGGTGTCACTGCAGAATTCATACTCAGTTACATTGCAGGCATCTGGGATGCTTGGCATGACTGGCCCAGTGATGAGTTCAGTGTTGATGCTGACATTAACTTTCCCAAACTCCACTACCATTCCAAACAGACACAGAGAGAAAGCAGAAGTAAAGGAGGAGGAGGGCCAAGAGACATGTGCAAGACCAAGATGGATCCCCACGATGCCCACTGGGTCAAGCAGAGCCTGGAAACGAGCAGGGTGGACAGGCCAGGTGGAGAGTGCCAGAGCGGGGCAGGTGCCCCTGTAGGTGGGAAGGGGCTACTCAGCTCTGGCTGACAGTTCCTCACAGCAACACCAGCAATGCTCCACCCCTGGTTTTTTCATGAGAAGCTGGAAATCCAGATTTTTATGTCAATTAGCTGGCACCTAATTATACTCTTGTTAGAGCAGTATTCCAGCTGACTCTGTGTGAACCAAATACAACACACCTGGAGCCAGATCTGCCACCAATTTACCATAATGAGATACACATTTAACCTTCACATCTACCTGGAAGGTGGCTGTTGGCAGCCCCACTGAAAAAGATAAAGGGGGCGGCACCTGTGGCTCATGGAGTAGGGTGCCGGCCCCATATACTGAAGGTGGCAGGGTCAAACCGGCCTCGGCTGAACTGCAAAAACAGAAACACAGCTGAGCATTGTGGTGGGAGCCTGTAGTCCCAGCTACTTGGGAGGCTGAGGCAAGAGAATCACCTAAGCCCAGGAGTTGGAGGTTGCTGCGAGCTGTGTGACACCACGGCACTCTACCAAGGGCGATAAAGTCTCTACAAAAAAAAAAGACTCTGTCTCTACAAAAAAAAAAAAAAGTGAAAAAGATAAAGGAACTGAGGCTTGAAGACATTGATCATTTGCCCAAGGGACAGCTTGGAGATGACAGACCCAACATTTTACCCTAAAGCTCGAGCCTTCCAACCTCCACAAGACCAGGTAAACTCCTTGGATGGCTCAATTTCAACACAGAAAAAGGGCTCCCTTACCCAAGTGCCACCAAAGAAAAACCAACCTCCTGATGACTGGCTCAAATGTGACCATCTCTGAGAAACTTCCCTGCTGGGAGTCCTCTGTGGCACAACTGCTCTCCACACTGTGCTCCTATGGCCCACCAGACTGACACACCCTGGCATAATCCCTACCATGGAAAGAATTACAGGGAATGTAAGCTGGCTCCCTGCCCTCACTCTGGATTATGAGCCCTCTCCGGGATGGCAAAGAGCCTCTCTGAATCCCCAAACAGAAGGAATGCAACAGTTGCTGAAGCTAGACTCAGTGGGGTTCATTTCTATGATTTCCCAAGTGGTTACTTTAAATGCAGAAGACCAGAATAGCACAGGACACAACAGCTATCCGTGCATGCAACAAGCAGGGCAAGGTGGTGGTTTTGTCTGCTCGACGTTCTTCCCGTCAGGGCACTGGCTCCCAGTACTGTGAGATGAAGTGTCACAGCTGCGCCAAGAAAGAAGGACAGACGTGCTGCCCTCACACAATGTAAAAAGGTGGGCTCTGCCTCAAGATGGACGGGCGCCAGCCATCCATGTGGGCTTATAACATCTAAGATCAAAGGCAAAATAAGTGGGCAAATAATTCATTCTAGAGCGGGATGGGCAAACATTTTCTGTAAAGAGCAAAACAGTAAATATTTTAGGCTTTGCAGGCCATGTGGTCTCTGTCACAGTTACTCAATCTGCCACTGTAGCATGAAAGTGGCCAGAGACAACAGTAAATAAATGGATGAGATTGTGTTCCAACAAAACTTTATTTATAAAACAAGTGGCCAAGCCCAGTTTGCCAATTCCTGCTGTAGGAAAAAAACACTAAGAAGCAGTGTGCAAATACTTACAAAGAAAACATCTTCCCTTATGGTTGAAGAAAAGCAAATTATATGCTTACTAATAACTGTGCGGTGCCTGTGGCTCTGTCGGTAGGGCGCTGGCCCCATATACCAAGGGTGGCGGGTTCAAACCTGGCCCCAGCCAAACTGCAACAAAAAAATAACTGGGCGTTATGGCGGATGCCTGTAGTCCCAGCTACTCAGGAGGCTGAGGCAAGAGAATCGCCTAAGCCCAGGAGTTGGAGGTTGATGTGAGCAGTGTGATGCCACGGAACTCTACTGAGGGTGATAAAGTGAGACTCTCTTTTTTTATTTTTTTTTTTGAGACAGAGTCTCACTATGTCACCCTGAGTAGAGTGCCATGGCAAAGTTCACAGCAACCTCAAACTGAAATTAACCAAGAAACATTTAAAATGAAATTCCCCAATGCTGGATAACAAATAGTTATGGAATTATTAAAATTATTTGGCTCAATAAAAATTAAGAATTCCTCCATAAAGACATCTTTAATGTGAATGCTATTCAAAAAATAAGATAGTAAAGGTCAATTTGAGGGACTTCTCTGTGAAATATTTTTCATTTTTTAACCCCCCCTCCTCAGTGCCTCAACACAACCTACAGTAAATCTAATATATATACACACCACAGGTAACAATGAATTAATGTTGTAAAGTTCTAAAAAGAAATATGGCAATGTACCAAAAGCTACACAAATATCAAAATATCTTTTTGACACCTTGGAAATTAAGCTAAGGAGGAATGGGAGAAATTAGGAACAAATGACTATCCCACTGACTTAGAGTCAGTGCATCTTCTAGGTATTGAGGAAAGCACTACAGTTAGCACTTGTTTTAATTTCCATTTTCTGATAAGGGAATTAGGAGCTAGGAAAGTTGGATAATTTGCCCAAATTCTTCAACAAAGAGTTAAGCCCAGGATCATTGTATCTGAAGGTTTTTTCACAATACAATGATTGCCTGATTATAGACAGCCTCATGGGCACAAAGATTTTTACTGTAGTCTCCTAATAAAGGGGTCAGTAACTACAGCCCCCAAGCCAAATCCAGCCACTGCCAGTTTTTCTAAATAAAGTTTTATCAGAACACAGCGACATGCCTGCAGCTGCTTTCACACCACAACAGAGGCAGGGACCAAATGGCCCATAAAGCAGAAAATATTTTCGATCTGGGCCTTTACAGAAAACATTTGCCAGCCCCATCCTACAACATCATAAATAGAATTTACTTTCTTTTGATACAATGGGAGAAAGTTTAAATAATTGCAGTACATCAATTTGGCAGAATGCTATGCTGCCTTTAATAATTGGATTAAAAGAAGGAACATGGATGAGTACCCTAAGGTAAATGGACACCCAAATTCAAATGTAGACACATGTAATTATTTAAAATGCACAGACAGTATATGAACAAAGGCAGAATGGAATACCTAAAGAATCCAATACTTATTGTGCTAAGAAGGTATATGTACAGGTATTTTCTGTTTTCACAATAGTATTTAATTTCATTTTGTTTTTTGATTTTTTTTTTAATTGTAGGAGGAAAGAGAAGATGCCAAGAAACACAAATGCAGGCAAAAAACAATGAGATGGAGTGAGCAAGAGTCCCACCTTAGAGGAAGTGGGCTGCTGTCCAGCAGGCAGAGAAAATGCTGCCTGCCAGGCCTGTCAAGGGCCCCTAGATCAGCAAGCACTAGTCAGCATGAAAAGGGTCCTCCCTCCCCGTATAGGCTTCAAACTGCTCCACTCCTCATCCAACCTGCTCCCCACAGCCACTCCTACTTCAGAAAAAGGAGATTCTCACCCCTTCCAGGTGCTTGGGAGCAAAACCCACCAGAGTCCCTGCCTCATGAGGTGTCTGCTCTGACATCACCTTAGCAGTGAGGCCCTCCTAACCACTCCATCAAAATTACAATATCCCCCGACCCCCAGAGTTGATCCTTTACCCAGACAGTTTAGTAGGACACACTCCACCCTTAGGCTCTGCACTGGGCTTTTGATCCAGACCTGGCCTACCAGAGTCACAGTCAGGGTTCTAGGATAACCACATGGCCAGCCCAACCTCTGAGTGTCAGCCCCAGGACTTCTGTTGGAGCCCTTTAGAAAAAGGTCCACTCTTTGCCAGGGTATTGCTCTGTTACAGGATTTGGCCCAAGAGCTGCAGGTAGCCCTCTTGCCTCCAATGGAAGAGAGGTTGCATGCGTATGAAGCCAAGAAAAAGGACAGCAGAGCTGAGAGTTAGACAGAAAGACAGTCCTGATAGACCCTCAGCACCTGAATGCAGCCGTGCCTAAATCCAGCCCTGCCCCTAGACTTTTTTTCATTTGTTTTTTTTTTTTTTTTTTTTTTTTTTTTGGAGAGACAGAGTCTCACTTTACCACCCTCGGTAGAGTGCCATGGCGTCACACAGCTCACAGCAACCTCCAACTCCTGGGCTTAGGCAATTCTCCTGCCTCAGCCTCCCGAGTAGCTGGGACTACAGGTGCCCACCACAACTGGCTATTTTTGCTGCAGTTTGGCTGGGGCCGGGTTTGAACCCGCCACCCTTGGTATACAGGGCCGACACCCTACCCACTTTGCACATGCAACACCCTATTTGTTTATTTTTTTTGAGACAGAGTCTTACTTTGTCACCCTCAGTACAGTAGCAAACTATTGTGGCGTCACAGCTCACAGCAACCTCCAATTCTTGGGCTCAAGTGATTCTCTTGCCTCAGCCTCTCAAATAGCTGGGACTACAGGCACCTGCGATAACATCCGGCTATTTTTAGAGACGATCTCGCTCTTCCTCAGGTTGGTCTCAAATTCCTGAGCTGAAGCAATCCACCTGCCCTCCCAGAGTGCTAAGATTATAGGCCTGAGCCACCGTGCCTGGCGTAATCCCTAGACTTTTTCATTATAAGACACTATAAATACCCATGTTGCTGAAATCAGTTTGATCACCTTTCCCTGTCAGTTGAAAAACGTGCTGGCTAACACACCGAGCACTGCCCTCGTGAAACTTCTGTGATACATTTGTTCAATTTACTTCAATGACACCATCGGTACAGCCCTTTGGTAAGTGAGAGAGGATGCACCAAATAATCAACCAATGCCTGTCTGCCGAGTGGGGAACCCAAATTTCCAGCCAGTCTCCACTGCCAGTAGAGCTGTCATCCTTACTGGTGCCATTTCAAACAAACACAACGGCTTTGGAAAAAAAAACAATCAATAATGACAATGATGTTAGTATAAAATTTGGGGAAATCATCCCAAAAATATGATCTAAAGGAAGGAAACCCACCAATCAAGAATGGCAACTTGATGTGAGTGCTGCTTTTGGGAAATCATCCTAAAAACCCAAAGGAAGAAAAACTACCCTGTACAAAAATGCTTTACTAATAACAAGAACAGAAAGAAGAAAATAAGATAAGCTAAGTCTCTATGGGGACAGGCAACAAAGATTGTGCTACATACAAAATGATGGATTGATGACGGACTATAGACCATGAAAGAGATTAGTATGATGTCCAGGCAGCAATGTAGTAAGTTTATCCTGGGATGTTAAGGGCGAAGGCAAGGTGTATGATAACAGTAAAATCACTTCAGACCATGTCAGCGTTTCTCTCAATCTTCTTTTCATTATTTCCCCGCTTAGGATACTTTTCAGACATTTTTTTTCCTAATCACTCCCTCCACAAAATGTTAATACTATAGATCTAATTTACGTCTGTTTACATCTACTAGTATATCTATTCTTTACACTAAAGAGTACTTTTTTTTTTGGAAACAGAGTCTCACTCTGTGAGAGTCACTGGCAGTAGCCTAGCTCACAGAAACCTCAAACTCCTGAGTACAAGAGACAGAGTAAATTTTAAAATCTCTCAAGAACCAATTTCCACCCCTTATGGGTGTTATCACCCCCACTGAGATTGCATGGCCAAAATATACATAAGATGGTGGCAGATGGAAGGTACTTTATCTGGAATTATGTACAAATTGCCAAAATTTAGAGAAGTCCATAAAATCTTGGGTTTTAGTTCTGAACTTGAAAAGCTCTAGGAATTTGACTTCCTATTGGTTTCCCAGACACAGTTCTGCATCAGGGAAGCAGGAGAGTCAGTGTTGGTGGGATTGAGTTCATTGCCACTTGCTAATAGGAGGTGGTCGAATGTTTGCTGATGTTACTCTGTACACTCCCCCTTACTTCTTACATTCTTACATCCCACCATAATAAACCAACTCAATGCCTTCATGAGAAGAAAAAGAAATATGTTGATAGCATCACTTTCCTGCTTTGAATGAAAACCATGAGTGTTCTTTTTCTATTCACTTGTTTCAGCTGATTCCTTATTCTAAGTACAAGACACTGGTGGAAAGGTGTCAGTCAATGCCAAGGAGAAAACCATGACATTCAACATTCCAGAAAAATAAGAAAACTCTGGCAAAATGTACATAAACATTAGGCAAGAAACAGCAGTAAATTACCCACTAAGCCCAAAATTCTGACACATCAGGCACCAGGAGTTTGTCTGTTCTACAAATGATTTGCTCTATGGCCTGGCTTTCTCTACTCTTGAAACAGGGATTATAGTGTCCTTCTAACTTCAGAATAATTCCTGAAAAAATAATTACAAGCATTAGGGACTTCAAATATAAAGTCTTACAAAAGACAATGCTTGAGAATAATGACTTCCTGGTTCTACAAGTTCCACTTTCCCAGTAAGAGTAAAAACATTATCTGGAAATCAGAATTCCTTAGCTTTAAGAAGCTGGCAAGCAAGTATTCTTATCTTGCTTTAAAGAAAAATAAATAAATTGTGACCACTACAGCCCTAAGACAACTACCCACACGTGTCAAGTTTCTTTTCTTCCTGATAATATGTTCAATTTTACATGCACATATGATAAGTAAATGCATAAGGTATATATTCTAGTATAATTCTACATCTTGCTTTTTTTAGAGAATATTAACATTGAGAGAGGGCCACGGTGGCATGTATAAATCCATGTTATTTCTTTTAATAACATCTTTGAGGTTTCCCATCACGTGACCATACAGACAACATAATGTTTGTCCACACCCTATTAATGATCTTTGCAGTTATCTCTGGCCTCATAATACCCATGTATATTGTGTGTGCATTACCTAGGACCATTCCACCTTCCAGTTGTTTGCACTTAATATATTCAGCATTGAACCCATCTGACCTCTGCCTCTACATAAACATTTTCAACTCCAAAATACAGCCCATCTTAACACGGTACTCCTGGCACACACGCGCGTGCACACACACACACAAAGACTCTAATTATCGATTTATAGGATATACAAGACATTGAGAAACATGTTAAGCTACACCAATGGATACCATCAGCAAAATCCTGCAAAGAATCCTTAAGATAAATGACTGGTTCCTTTAAAAAAAAAAAAAAATGCAAGGGAAAAAAAAAGAGTTTGAAGGTGAACCTGTAGTTTAAAAACAGACTTTGTGCTTTAAAGAATACCATCAAGAAAATGAAAAGACAACACACAAAGTGGGGGAAACGTTTGTAAACTATCTGATAATGGACTTATAGCTAGAAATTATACAGCATTCCTACAAGCTCAAAAAAAAAAAGGCAAACACAATTAAAAAGTAGGCAAAGGATCTGCACAGGCATTTCTCCAAAGATACATAGTTGACCAATAAGCACATGAAAAGATGCTCCACATCACCAGTCATAACCACAAAGAGACAGAACTTCACAGCCACTAGAATTTCTATGATCAAAAAGACTATTGCTGAGGATTTGGAGAACATAGAACCCTCACATATTGCTTACGGGAATTTAAAATGGTGCTGTCATTTCAGAAAACAGGCCCTCAAAAAGTTAAATACGGTTCCCACATGACCTAGCAGTTCTATTCAGATATATACCCAAGAGAAATTAAAACAAATACACACACCGAAACCTGTGCATGAACGTTCACAGCAGCATTATTCATAATAGCTAAAAAGTAGAAACAAAGAAATGTCCACCAACTGATAAACAAAATGTGCAGTATCCATACAATGGAATATTATTTGGCTACAAAAAGGAATGAAGTACAGATACATGCTACAATATGGCTGAAACTCAAGTACGTCACACTTAGTGAAAAAGGCTAGATGTAAAAGGTTTCATGCTGAATGATTTCATTTATATGAAATGTTCACCAATGGCAAATCTGTAAAGATAGAAAGTAGATTATTAGTTGACAGGGGCTGAGAGAAGGAGGAATCAGGTTTCTTTCCTGGGTGATAAAAACCATTCTGAAATTGATTATAGTAATGTTTGCACAACTCTGAATATACTAAAAAATAAAGAAACTTAGGAGGACTGGCTGGTATGGTGGCTCACACAGGCCTGTAATCCTGGCACTTTGGAAGGCCAAGGCAAGAGGATTCCTTGAGCTCAGGAGTTAGAGACCAACCTGAGCAAGAATGAGACTGTCTCTACCAAAAATAGAAAAATTAGCCAGGCGTTATGTTAGGCACCTGTAGTCCCAGCTACTTGGGAGGCTGAAGCAGGACAATCACTTGAACTCAGGAATTTGAGGTTCTTGTGAACTAGCCTGATGCCATGGCATTCTAGCCCGGGCAACAGAGCCTCTGTCTCAAAAAAAAAAGAAAAAAAAAGTTAGAAGGTTAGGGTTTAAAATGTTCACTATAAAATAAATTCTAAGGTAATCATAAAAATTTGAACATTGATTAAATACTTGATGATATTTAAAAATCAATACTAATTTCTTATAGGTATGATAATGTTATTATGGTTTTTTTGTTTTTATTTTTTTGAGATAGTCTTACTCTGTCTCACTGCAACCTCAAACTCCCAGGCTCAAGTGATCCTCTCAGCCTCCCAAGTAGCTGGGTCTGCAGGGCCATGCCACTATGCCTACCTAAATTTTACATTTTTTGTATAGACAGGGTCTTGGCTCTTGCTCAAGCTGTCTCTAACTCCTGGCCTCAAGCAATCCTCCCACTTTAGGCTCCTAAAATGCTAGGATAATGGGTGTGAGCCACCATACCCAGCCCAAATTATGTTTTTATAAAGGAGTCCCTGTATTTCAGAGATACATGTGAAAATATTTACAGGTGAAATGATACTGTATCTGGGATTTGTTCAAAATAAACTGGAGAGAGGAGTGAGGAGCAGGTAGGGATACAGATAAAATGGTCATGAGCTGGTACCTGTTTAAGCCATGTAATGGTACATGGGAGTTCATTATACTATTCTCTCCACCTTCATAATATTTGAAATTTTCTACTTAAAAAAAAAAAAAAAGAAGAAAGGGAGGAAATATTTCCAAGCCACATTATTTATCATATACCAATTACCACCCATAATTGAGGAAGCCCACTTTGAACTGCATTCTCAAGAAATGATTAAATGTACTCTTGGACTTCCCCTTCTATCCCCAGAGATCACTTTTTCTGCCTCAATTACATTCCTTCCTAATGAAGGCTTTCATCCTTTTTCCTAAAGAGCCATTTGTTGGTTTCCTTTTATAATTTGTTTGGCTCTAAACCTAATGATTTTTAAATTAAATTTTCAAAACTTCCTTAGTCTATACTAAGTTGCCCCTTGAAAGATAGACTGACTAACTTCCTTTGACTTATCAATTTCATTTCCTCCTGTGATGAAGGTAAAAGCGAGAACGATCCAGCACTGTGAGCTTATAGCAGAGATCCTTGGTCATAGGTCATGTTAAAAGAAAAAGATTTTCAGAGAATGCCAGGTTCCAGATCTTGTCCCAGAACTGGGCCAAGCAATAACCTCATCTCCACCCCACATGGGTCCTTATGGAAACAACATCAACAGTTCTGAGATCCTGACAACGCCTTACGTGAAAGGCACAATACCAATCACTTTACTTGAGCGTTATTCTGTAGTCACTACAACAAGCCTAGGAGACAGGTTCTATCATGTATCCCTATTTTGCTGGGACTTATACTCTGCAGAAAGGTCAAGTGACTTACTCTAAATCACACTGTTTTACATGGCAGAACCAGGATTTGAGCCAGGATGTCCGGCTCCAAGACCTGCCCTCATACCTAGCTACCTCACCTCCTGGTGGAAGCCGGCTCATGACCTCTTTATTATGCTACCACTGATTTTCAAGGATCAGAAAACCATTTGCTCTGCCAACAAAAGGTGGACTATCTCCCAGGAAACCCCACCACCACCATCTTAGAACAATCAATTTCACAAATCTTGCTCTTAAACAGAAAAACAAAAGGCATAAAACTAGTTTAAAAAAAAAAAAATCCACACAGGGCGGCGGCCCCATATACCAGAGGTGGTGGGTTCAAACCCAGCCCCGGCCAAAAACTGCAAAAAAACAAAATAAATAAGAATAAAAAATCCACACAAATAACTTAAAAGGTCAAAGTGAATATAGGTATCCCCTCTGCATTGCGCCTTCTCAATCTCTAGAAATAGCTGGGTGGAAAGCTGTGACAAGGGGGCTGGATGCAGGGATTCCCCAGAAGCAGTTCCACAGTGAGGGAAAAACGGGTACTCTGAAGATAGGCGGGTCCTCCCTAAGTAAATCCAGATTCAGAGTGGCCAAAAAGACAGGGGTAAGCGGAGAGGCTTCCCTGAGTCACTCCCATCTCCACCCAGGAATGACTTAGCACCAAAACACCAATAGGACTCTTCCGAGGAAAGGAGTGTGAACATCCAGTCAGAAAGAGCTAAACTTCAGAACACTGAGGACTAGCTGTCCCACCTCCCTCTCACTATCAGCCTCCCCTCCGAAAACACCCTCTAGCTGGTGGGATGAGTTTGGGACTGGAAAAGGCACAGCAAGCGTTCCCAGAGGGGCCAGGCACTGGACAGAAGTGAAGGGCTGCAGGACAGGACAGAGGAACCTTACATGATGAGCTAGGACAAGAAATAAGAAATGGAAGGAGTACGAAAGAATAACCGAAATGCAAGGACCGGAGAGGGTAACTGAGAACAACTGGTGGCTGGAATAGAGAAGCACTGGGGGACAGGGGTGGGGGAGTAAGAAGATGGAAAAGACAAAGGGGTTGCAGAACTGAGAGTCCTCTGCAGACAGGGAGCTAGTAGACATGGGCGCACAGGGCCAGCAAACTAAGCGCCCAGAGACATTCTACTAGTGTGGAAACTGAGTGACTGGAGACAAGGGCCCTGTGTAAGGAGAAGGACTGGGCAGCCAGGGGACCGGCAACTGGAGGCGGACCTAGGAACTGGGAGGGACTGAGGCACGGGATGTCTCAGAACTGGGGATCTGACAACTGGGCAAGGGGATAGGACTAGAGGGGCCGGGGCGGGACTGAGGTCTAGGAGCTGGTTGTAACTGATGGACAGGAATCAAGAGACTAGAAATGCCTGGCCTCGGGAGCGTCAGAGAACTGCAGGTGACCAGGGGCCAGGCATCGGGGTCCTGGCGCCCAGGGGTCAGAAAGCGGAGAAACGGAGCGAGGAGCTGAGAGCCAGAGGGGCACGGGGACTCAGGGACCAGAGTGTGCAGCTGGAGCGGCGGGATCCGGGGCGGCCAGGACGGGTGACAGCGGCGGAGCCGCCACTCACCGCTCATGGTGCAGCTCCCCGGACCGGTGCCCGCGCCGTGCCGCCACCACAGCCGCTTCTGCAGCCGCCGAGCTCCAGACAGGCCGGGAGACAGCGCGCCCCGCCCCGACAGCCCCGCCCCGGAAGTAGAGCTCACCGCCCCTAGGCCCCGCCCCCTGACCCGGAAGGTAAACTCGGCGCGGGTCTGGAGCGAGCTGGCGACCTGCGCCGGAGAGCCGGGCTGGAGAGAGGCTGCGAGAAGTCCTGCGGCGGCGAGGTGTCCCAGCAGACCCGAGACTCCGCGGGGAGACGCCTTCCCGCCCTCCTGGGACTCACACCTCTGTCGGGCCCCCCGACCGAAGCAATGAGACGGCATCGTTCCTGAGGGGTACGAGCTGGAGGGGAAATTTAAAAAGAGTAATGGGCCCAAGCGTGGGCAGCTGGGCAGTCTCGGAGGGTCCTTTTTAGGGAGCTCTAGACGATGAGTGGGAGCCGGCTCAGAAAGGTCCTCGGGAAAGGTGTTCGGAAGGAACGCCACGTGCAGAGGCCCTACCTGGAGGGGTTCACTGGCGCGACGGGGGGACTGAGCCAAGAGTGTGACACGAAGGAGATGGAGGACTGGGGGAGGGCTTTGCAGTCCAGGGTAAGGAGTGACCGCAGGTAAGTAGGGGACTGGGAGGCCATCGAAGAATTCAAGCAGGAGAGTGACATGATCTGAATTAGGTTTGAAAACATCACTCTTCCTGGGATGACAATGAATTGTAATGGGGCAGGGTGGAGAAAGAGCAGCCAAATGGGAGCCTGTTGCAGTTGTCCAGGCTACGGTGGTGGCTTGTGAAGGACTGAGCGTGAACACTTTCACAACATCCTTATGAAGTTCAGGTTATTGCCCCTGGAGGAAAGGGGGTCAGAAAGGTTGAAGGAATATTTTCCAACTTTTTTTTGCCCGCACCCAGAGTTTTAAAAAATAACGTTTTACAGCACATATGCATAAATTGAAGGAGATGTTTAACAAAACAAACCTGTAGATAATGTGTGTTGGTCTGTATGACGGTTTTGAAACAGACTGTGTTATGGTCTATTGTTTCACTCCCAGGAATCACAGCCCACGTCCTTCTTTCTGATTCACCCGTGCAAGTTTCAGGTTGCTTGGCTTATTGTGTTGCTGGGAGGCCTTCATTTGTATCTGTGATGGGGGTTTTACATTTCACAGTTTTCCTGCATCACAATTTTCATAATAACCCCTGTATTCTCTTCCTTTTTTCTCTTTCTTTTTTGTAATGCTGACTGTGACTTAATCCATTAGTAAGGCTGATCCACAATTGAAAACAGTGAATTGATGACCAAGCCCCGCTAGGAAATAGAACCAGAATCCCAGCCCTGTTCTGTATGACCCTGGTGTTCTTCCTACTGCATTGCCTCTCAACACATAATCGCTAAAATTTACTTTTAAGGAAGCAACTCAGCAGAGGCCCAGACCTCTGCAATGTTATTTATAATAGTGAACAAGAGGAAAGTACCAAAGAGTACAGAAGAGTAGCTAGGTGAATCATGGCCCAGCACACAAGGAATGTCTTGTGGTAGTTGAAAATGCTGATTTTAAAGCCTAGAAATATGGGGCAAAGCCAGTAGCATTAAGTGAAAAAAAAGTTCCATGCAAGATAGTATGTATGCCATGATTACATTGTCTCGAAATACATAGTATGTGGCGAGGGCACCAGCCACATACACCAAGGCTGGAGGGTTCGAATCCTGCCCAGGCTTGCCAAACAAGGACAACTACAACAACAACAACAAAAATAGCCAGGCCTTGCGGTGGGCGCCTGTAGTCCCAGCTACTTGGGAGGCTGAGGCAAGAGAATCACCTAAGCCCAAGAGTTTGAGGTTGGGCTCGGTGCCTTTGTCTCAAGCAGCTAAGGCGCCAGCCACATACACCTGAGCTGGCGGGCTCGAATCCAGCCCGGGCCCCCCAAACAACAATGACGGCTACAAACAAAAAATAGCTGGGCGTTGTGGCAGGAGCCTATAGTCCCAGCTACTTGGGAGGCAGAGGCAGGAGAATTGCTTGAGCCCAGGAGTTGGGAGGTTGCTGTGAGCTGTGATGCCACACCACTCTATCTAGGGTGACAGCTTGAAGCTCTGTCTCAAAAAAAAAAAAAATACATATGTATTGAGGGATATGATTTATTTCAGAAATTGACTTTACAGATCCTTGGGTAAAGCACCAAAATTCAATGAATTTTCAATAGAAAATGTAATGGAAGTCTTGTTTTTAGATGTTACTTAGGTTAAGAAATGTGTTTCAGGATTTATCAGTTTCTTTCTTTGATACAACATATGTTTTCCAAGTTCTAATAAACTTATTAAAACAAGTAAACAAGTTCTAATCCCAAAAAAAAGAAAGGAAGGGAAGGAAAGAAAGAAGAGAAAACCATGGCAGTATGTAAACTAAGCTTATATTTTATTAGGAAATAGAGGTCAAACATGCTTGGAGAAAATATTCCTTTGGCATAAATAGCAATCATAATTAGTAAAACAAGTGTAGCAATAGAAATTTTACATGATAGGTTAACAAGGACCAGGAGAGTAACTGAGTTTCCTGAAGGAATTTTGTATTCCCAGAGAAATTAGTATCTCCTAGCTTTTACTGTTACCCTGTCTAGTGGGGAAAGAACTCTGCTGGCAAGTGTTACATGAGCAGCCATTTACCTGCTGAATCATTTTTGATTCCTAAGTAGGGCAACAAGGATGCATGCTCGTGTATCATGACCTGGAGAAATGGGGCAATATGAGAGACAGAAGAAACACCTGTCTTCCATGGTATATTTACTCTTGCTTGGTGCTAAATCAAATGAAACAAGCCCTTGTACATTCTGTTATTAACTGCCTTTGCAATGTTGGCCCTTTTAATTCCAGGCACACACAAATGCCACCAAGTAATTCTTATGTATACTGAGGGGATATTCTTATGTATCCTCTGC
>CAUYON010182230.1:0-21419 GCA_963573935.1 Arctocebus calabarensis | reverse complement strand
CAGCAATTTAAAAAATGGAGACTTTACAGCCTTTGTATTAACCTGGATGGAAGTGGAACACATTATTCTTAGTATAGCATCACAAGAATGGAGAAGCATGAATCCCATGTACTCAATTTTGATATGAGGACAATTAATGACAATTAATGACATGGTGGGGTGGGTGTAGGGGAGAGCAGAGAGAGAAAGAATGAGGGAGGGATGGGGAAAGGAAGAGCAGAGAGAGGGAAGGAGTGGGGTGGGTGGGGTCTTGGTGTGTGCCACACCTTTTGGGGGCAAAACATGACTGTAAGAGGGACTTTACCTAACAAACGCTATCAGTGTAACCTGGTTTCTTGTACCCTCAATGAATCCCCAACAATATAAAAGTAAATAAATAAAATAAATAAAGTGAGTTATATGAGGTATGGGGGTGTTAGAGGGAAGAATGAAGGGTGACACCCAGGTTTCTACTTAGTTAACTGACAAGTAACTGCTCATTCACTAACAGCAGAAAATGTAGTGAAGGAGCTGGCTTGGGGGACAGAGGGTGGCAGCCAAGTATGTGTGCATGTGTATGTGTGTGTGCATACATTCATTGATATGTATATGGAAGTGAAGACGACAGAAGAGATTTGAACTAGGGTTTTAACTTGGCAGGCATATGAATACAGTAGAAGCTCTGTAAGTTGACCACCTATGAGACTGTAACAAGCTAGTCAACATATGGAAGTGATCAACATAAGGAACTAAACCTACTGTACTGGTAGATACATATGGCACAGTGTTGTCTGTGAAAATTAGGCCAACTTAAGGAGGTGGTCAGTGTAGAAAGATGGTCAGCCATGGAGGTTCTACTGGATATACACAGTCACTGAATTTGCTGCAGTGAAGGACATCTTCCAAAGAGAGATGTAGAAGAAAATCAGGAGCATGTGATGTCATGGGAACGAAGAGATATGAAGATTTCTAAAAGGAAGGAGTATTGAGGAGTGAGAAATGTTATTAAGAAGTCAAGGTAAATAAAAATGGGAAAGACCTTGAACAGATTTTTTTTCAATAAAAAAATGGATTCTGAAGCCAGGTTGGGAGTAACAGTTGACATCTAACACACTTGGTGCTGATAAACTACTGCCAATTAATATAAATTTTATTTTCTATGCAACAAAGAAATTTCTGAATTGAAAAATCAAGCCTTTTTATAATTTATATAATCAAGTTTTCTTGGAAAATACAACTTTTTAGCAACTTTTATCTCGTCATTTACTAGTTAGTATTTAGTCAATAGGTGTAAGAGATCTACTAGTATAAAACACTGGGCTAATTTGGATTAGGGTAATGAGTCAGATATGTAATGAGATGTCAAGACATTTTAGGGGAGTTAAGATGTTCTTAAAATACCACACTGTAAGGCAATAAGGGTTATGTGTCACAAATGTGCACTTTGGTTTACAACCTAAATATGGATAAATACTTTTATTCTCAAACTCTAAAAAGTCAAACAATCCTCTCAAATTTCTAGAACTATAGGCATGAGCCATCTCTCCCATCCATAATCAATTAATTAATTAATTAATGAGACAGAGTTTCACTCTGTTGCCCCAGGTTGGAGTGCTGTGTTATCAGGGTACGTCACAGCAACCTCAAACTCCTGGGGTCAAGCAGTCCCCTTCCTCAGCCTCCTGAGTAGCTGGTACTATAGATACCTGCCACCATGCCCAGCTGATTTTTCTTTTTTAGCAGAGATGGAGCACAAGTGTTACTACCTTTTCTCAATGATATTTATTTAAACTTTACACATAAGTAAATTTAGGAAATTGAAAAAATAATAAATATAGGGGTCTAACTCCCAGTTTGTATTTTTATACATCCGAGTATCAAATGAGAACTTGCTGTGACAGAGTGAATATTCAATTATTTATCTATCTATCCAGACCAGCCCTAGCACCTAACCATTGCTAGGGCTGGTCTGGAACTCCTGTGCTCAATGGATCCTCCCTTCTCCGCCTTCCAGAGTTGTAGCATTACAAGTGTGAGCCACTGAGCCCACCACCCAGCCTTATTTAAAGGCTTTTAATACAATGTACATGGATTATTGGTTGAAAGTTATTTGATCAGTATTCCTCCACAAGTGTTACTGCCTTTTCCCAATGATCTGTTTTTAAACTTTACACACAAGTAAATTTAGGAAATTAAAAAAATAATAAATATAGGGATCTAACTCCCAATTTGTATTTTTATACATCCGACTATCAAATGAGAACTTGCCGTGACAGACTGAATATTCAATTATCTATTCAGAGAAGTCTGCGTTTTGAATGGAAATTACAAACTCCAGAGGAAAAAAATAACAGACTGTTCAGTCAAATGTGATTCTCTTTTTTTGGCTTCCCCTTGCCTGGGGTCTTAAACTATGCCTCTGTTTTCCTCTGTATTTAAACATGTTTTATTAGGAGAGAATCTGCAATATAAGTCACTATTTTTTAGGAGTCATGCAGTTAAAAAGTTGAGAATCTGCTTAGATGTTGAAGGAGCACAGATTACTCTGAACAATCCACCCTTAAAAATTAAATAGAATGTTATAATCATAAATAGCTCTGCCTTGCAGTCATTGCTGTAATTTTGTCTAACATTCATATTGTCATTTGATTAGTTAATCATCCATTTTCAAAGGTGTGAATGTGTTTTCACACTTCTGCTAAGACAGTGTTAACTATGAAACTATAGATAGCAATTGAGATTAATTATCTATTGCACAAGTTCCCACACCTTGTGCTTACCAGATAGAAGAGAAGAATGCATGTCTTAACACAGGTGTGATTTCAAAAAATGGGGAAAGAATACTTGGTCCTGAAGTATAAATGAGCTTAAGGCATGCTTTCAATTGACATATCTTTAAAATGTTAACCACATTTACACTTTTAATTTTATTTCATAAAACAATTGATTTCCTGTATGTAACAAGATTTATTTCCTGAGTGTGTTGGTGCATATCTTCAATTATAAATGAGTGAATGAAGTGGAAGCATTTTACAAATGAGTCAGACTGATGGAACTAGAAAATGGAACAGAAACTCTTTATCAGATTTCACCAATCTATGTAACTTCAATAAGTTAAATCCAGAGATCATGGACTTGTCCTATGAAAGGTTAATTAAATACAGTAAGACTTCTGAGCAGTGAGGTAACTGAAAATAATAATAATAATGCTATAAAAATCACTTAACACTTTAATATATATGATATCGTGTTTATAATAATAAGGTCTCCGATTGACTTTTGGTTTGCTGCTGCTCCCTTACCCTGAGGATGAGTCTGTCTTAATTTAGGCTCTGGCTCACCACCTTGTGCAGATCTGATTTTTCTCTCTCAGGGAGTTAGCTTTGACGTGCAATATGTCATGACTAAAAAGAAGGATTAGAGGATGGAAGTTGTCTTTAACCATTTTCATTTTTTTTCTTTTAATTTCAGATTATTATGAGGGTACAAATGATTAGGTTACATTGTTTGCATTTGTTAGGTAAAGTTCAAGTTATAGTTGAGCCTTTCACTTGGGGAGTGTTCTGTTAAACCCTTACATTGTGCACATTAGGTGAGAACTTTCCAATCCCCCACCTACCTCCCCTCCCCCTTTTCCTCCTCTCCACTCCCCATACCTGAATATAATTATATTTTTCTCTCAGTGCCTGCACTTATTTATCTGTTGGTTTCAGATTAGTATTGAGTACATTAGATACTTGCTTTTCCATTCTTGTGATACTTCACTAAGAACAACATGTTTCAATTCCATGTAGGTAAATACAAAAGATGTAAAGTCTCCATCTTTTTATGGCTGAATAGTACTCCATGTTATACAGATACCACAGTTTGTTCATCCATTCCTGGGTTGGTGGGTTCTTGGGTTGATTCCACATCTTGGTAATTGTGTTCATTTTTCAAATAAAAATAAGCTCAAATTTTAATCCATCATGAAAGATAGTGCTTTCTAGATCAACACTAGCTTTGGTCTTACACTTTGGTCATTACATCCTTAGTCTTTAAAACATAAAGCAAGTACTGAAAACGAAATAAAATTTACTTCTTTCATTCAGAAAATGTCTCTTTCATTTCATATGCTTTCTCTTCTTCTTTTTTTAGGGGGCCACAGGGACTGTGTCTTACTCTGTTGCCTTGAGTAGAGTATCGTGTGGCATCATCATAGCTCACAGCAACCTCCAAGTCCTGGATTCAGGCAATCTTTTTGCCTCAGCCTCTAGGGTAACTAAGACTATAGGCATGTGCCACCATGTCCAGGTATCATATGCTTTCTTCTTTCTTCACGTATGTAGGTACAAGCATTCTCCAAGAAATGGTTGTATATGGCCAGACCCTCAGAGAAGCTTACAAATCTCTGAACAACAACCTTGTTTTTTAAGTGCTTTCCATTATAATACATAGCCCCAAATTGTTTCTTCTTTCTCTGTTTGGTTATGACACCAGGCAATCAAACATCAAGTCATTTGATTTTTGGTAGCAGGAAAATGAATTCACATTTTGGCTATGGAAAGATAATCATTCACAGGGAGGAGAACTTGACCCTTGTTAAGAGATTGGTGAGTTGTGTGCCTGAGTGGACTTCTGAATTGCTATTGGTCGGTGACTCCATTGCACTTTCCATTCCCTCCCTTTTTGGATGCGACATCTATTCTAATCATCCAGTGTCTGTCTCACTCTTAGAACTAAGAAAACTTTTCTCTTTGATTCCAGAAATAGAATGCAGAAAGATACAAAATAAATGAGTATTTTAAGTTTTTAATAAAAAAAATGAGTGTTTAAGTTTTTTGAGCAAAATTTAGAGGAAATAGAAAACACGCTGGCCTTGCTGGGCTTGAAGCTTAAACTGTTGATCATTCAATGTCTCCTAGTAAAAGAGAGAGAGTCCCAAAAGTTGCCACTAAAGTCACCTTCCATAGGAGAAATGGGAAATTGTAGCTAAATGTACCTTTACCTGCAAAAAATTCAATACAAAATTTTACAAAGCTGACCAAGATGTAGAGAACATGTTGTAAATACTTTGTAAAATTTTATAGTGAATATTTTATAAATAAAGGTACATTTAGCTATAATCTCCCATTTTTCCTATGTATGGCAACTTTAGGGGTAACTTTGGGACACCCTATATTTTAAAGTAATAAATAGCAAGATGAAATCCAGAGCTACCAACAGAAAACCATTACCTCAGTGCCTGTATCAAGTATGTAGCTATAAGACCCTTTGTTAAGATCTCAGGAAGATTTGAGGACAGGCTTTTATAAACCTTCCAGTTAAATAATAGGCTTTTACCAAGTCCAAAGTTGTTGTCCCATGGAAGTCTTACATATGGCTCAGATATAGAAGGACTTGTCTCAGAAAGAAATATGGGTTGCCTTTACTTACTGATGTTTATTATAAATTGATATAAGAAACCAATCAAATTATTAAAAGACTCAAAACAGCTTGAAATGAAAGAGCAGAGATAGTATAAAATTAATTCCTATGTTCAGGAAGCAAGTTAAGAAAGTTACCTTGCAGCAAACACAGACCATTTTCTTTTTTAGGGAGGTGAAATAATAATTTAGAAAGAAGAGCCTAGAGTTCAGAGGTCAAAGCCAAGAGCCAAAGATAATTATTCACAGCCAATTAAGGGATTGGTGAGTCATGTGCCTGAGTGGATTTCCAAATTGCTATGGGTCTGTGAGTGCTTTGCACTTTCTGTCCCCTCCCGTTTTGGATGGGGCAATCTATTCTAATATCCAGTCTCTGTCTCACTATTAGAGACTAAGAAAACTTTTCTCTTTGATTCACACATTTTATAATCAACAGGAACTGTACTTGGAGACCTATAGTCAAGGAAACTTACCTGAGGATCAGCAGTTTGCCTGTGCTGTAGACTGAATTGTGTCTCCATAATTAATGTATTGAAACTCTGACTTCCTATATGACTATATTTGGTGATAGAGTAGTTAGGAGGTGGTTAAGTTTAATGCAGTCATAAGGATAAAGGTGTAATTCAATAGGACTATGGCCTTATAAGACAAGAAAAAGGGGGAGATCCACAGTCTTATTAAGATATCTCTCTTTCTCTCTGCTATGTAAGCAAGATCACAGTTATCTGTAGGCCAGGAAGAGAGCTTACACCAGAAACATACCTTCTTGGACCTTGGACTTCCCAGCCTCCAGAATTGTGAGAAAATAAATTTCTGTTGTTTATGCCAACCAGTTGATGGTATTTTGTTATAGCAGTCTCAGCTGGTTGATACACTTTGATTTAGATGACAACATTTAATACCTTGAGCCTCAGTTTAATACTGTAATGGGATAAGGTATTTTTGGCAGTCAATATGTTTTACAGGCAGGAAAAATATAAGTAATTTTTTTTTTTTGGCCAGAAAGTATATGGTGTGAATTAAAGGTGACTTAACATTCTTTGGTACTTTTCCATTGAGGAGGGGGCATTCACATCTCTTCTCCCTCTCTGAAACTGAGAAGGCTATATGACTATTTTGACCAATAGAATACAGAGGAAATACTGCTTTGTAAGCTTTGAACCCAGGTCTCAATAAATTGGAATTTACATTTTCTCTCTCGAAACGCTTACTCTTAAAAATCAGTTTCCACGGTGTGAGAAAGCCCCGCAAGTGGAAAAAAATGGAGACTTCTGGCTGACAGTTTCCACTGAGCACTCATATGACAATATTCATGAACCTGTCAACCCTGTGAGAACACTGTTGTCGAAGTGGACCCTCCAGTTCCAAATGAGTAACCCCAATTGATGCTGCATAAAGTAGACATAAGCCGGCTCCACTGGGCCCTGCCAAAACTTCAGATTTGTGGGCAAAGTAGGTGATTTTTATTGTTTTGGGGTACCAAACTTTGGAGGGGTTTGTTAGACAGCAATAGATAACTGGAGCATTATGATCGATGCATGGTTTAGTGATCCAGTACTGAGTTGTTGATTATTCTTTCTGCTTCTGAAAATTAAATTATCTAACCATTCATGCTAAAAAGTAAGATGAAATAAATGTGAAAAAGCTGAGAAATACATATGAAAAATCAAGAACATCGGTAGAAAGAGAGTCAGGAATGAGGCTAATACAAACTGCATACTACAAAATCCTAAATGTGTAAAACATTTTGTTCCTGATAAAGTTAGGCATACATCCAACCTATGACTCAGCAATTCCATTTCTAGGTTTATACCTAATGTATACCAAATGAGGACAAATGTCCACCATAAGACTTAAAGAGTGCTCTTGGTAGCTTTATTCATAATGATCCTCAAATGGAAACAATGCAAACATCATTCAACAATGAAAAGAACCAGACAGAAAAGACTATACATTGTGCGATTTCATTAATATTAATTTTAAGAACATGCAGCTTAAGTTATGATAATAGGGGTTCCAGTAGTAGCTGGCTCTCTTTGGAGGAAGAGGAAATGCCTGGAAAGGGTCACAAAAAATCTTTTAAGGTGATGGAATGTTTTACATCTTGATTTGAGTAATGGTTACAAGGATATATACATATGTAAAATTAATGTTTTATATAGTAAATGTTAGAACATTTGACTATGTCAATTATACCATAATTATAAATAAATAAATTGGAATTGTACTGGAAGACCCATGCATGGCTATACTCTACTATTTAGGCAAACATATGTAGGCACAGAGAAAATTTGCATTTGTTTATTGTTTTATTATTCTTAGGTTCAGTCATCAGGAGAGTATAATAGGGTCTCTCTCCCTTTTCTCTGTACCTATATATTGGCTAAGAGGGAGCTGCATTTTGGTAACAGTAAGCCCTTATGCCAATCATGTAATTCAATCACTGCTTTTGTATTTCTTATTTTCTGTTAGAATGCACTCTCATTTCTTATTTGCCTTGGAGTTTATTGCATTATCTTTGTCTTGGTATTTTGCTTTTGACTTTCCTCCATTTTGAAATTTATCACTTTTCATTGTCACTCTTACTTCATAATCTTTTAATGTCAGCATTTCCCAAAGCAAGCTTCAAATCACAGTCTAACAATTCATAAACAGTTAAGCCATATTTATTTATAGCGCTCATTGGCATTATGCAAATTAGCTTCACATATATAGCGCAATAGCTATGATAACTAGGAACGGTAACATTACTTTATATATTAAATTAAATGACATTTTATTTTCAAATTGGTAATCTAAGATTTGTTTCTTCTTTTTTCTCTTTCTTCCTTTGCGTGAGATAAATTCACTGCATATTGCATGTTCCAAATTTAAACCTGACACCTAGACAGAAACTGACAAACAGGAAAACAGCAGGAAGAGGCTCTTCCTACCATATTTGATACCATCAAATCAGACATATTTTGTAAAACTCTTTTTCTTTTTGGGAGGGGCAAAAAGGAGAAGGATAGCAACAATGTATACTTATCCCTTTGTGACTATGTTATTTAAAACAGTGATTGTATAGGTAATACAGTCTCCTCCATACTTGTTTGATAATTTGGTCAGGATCAAATCCTTGACTAAGATTGGATTCAGATTATTTAGCTCTTAGATACTTTGCCTGAAGATTTATAAACCAAAAGTGATAACGAAAGGCATTGTGTCCACTTTAGGACATGCTTCCTGGGCCTTAGAGGAATCAGTGTCCGTGTGAACCAAAAAGGCTTCATGACTTCATACATGAACTTCAAGTCAGTCCCTTACATACAAATGCTTCCAACTTCTATGCAAAAGTGAGACCTAGAAATAGTCCACAGTTTAGGTGTGAAACTTAGGATGTTTTATAACTAGCCACATAAGCCACCCTCAACTAACTTTTTTGATTAGAATTCTTACTGTAAAAGCAGTACATTCTCATTATAAAAATTGAAATAGTACAGATGCATGTTTTAAAAAGAAACCCCCACCCTTCTGAACCTCTCACCTTAACTTTATTTCCCCACAAAGTACCACTATTACCAGTTTGTGGGAATCTTTCCATTTCATGTATTTCCCACTTAAATACAGCATGTATCTATGTAAGAAACTCTCTCTTTCTCTTTATCCAAATGAAGTTATACAATACATACTATTCTAAAATTTAGTTTGTTCACTTACACATATAATGTGGGCATTTTATTTTTGTTACTAATACATAGTAAACTATCTCTTTACACATTTGAAATAAAAACATTTGTAATTAATTTTTAAATTATTTTTACTCTTCACAAATATATTATCATGGTAGAAATGAAAATCTTATAGGGGGAGCTAAAGTCCTTATAAATGTCTGCTTTGAATTTCAGCCTCTACCTTCAATCTCTCTCTAGTTCACTGCTGTAAGCATCTTTGTAAATGTCCTTCCAGACTTTATTCTTTGCATTTACATAACACTGTTATAAAATCATAATAATCATAGAATTTTGGGAGGGTGTATTTGTTTAACAATAACAGAATCCCACCATATATATAATGTTTTACCATGTTGTTTTTTCTCAACCACTTGTCCTGGCGATCAGTGCATGTTAACACAAAAAACCTACCGTCATTCTTTTAACTGAGATTATATTTATTGATGATCATTTAGGTTGTTTCTGGGTTTTTTATTCATGCTTGCAGATAATTTCATATAACTCTACCAACTTTTAACATAGTTCCTTATACATAACAATTCTATAAAATGTCAATTGTGTTTATGCATTCAAGGTAATACCTGTCTACAAAACTTTGTAGGTTATAGTTAGTAAACTAGACGTTTTATTAAACTGCTGCTAAGAAATATAGTAAAATATATTAATTCTTAATTCTAACAATATAGATGTATATAATAAGAGAGGTCAGGGAGAGTAGATTCCCATCACTGCCCAATCCCCTGCCAGCATGTGTCTGATTAGGGCAGTAAGGACATTAATGCTGGATTAAAAGAACTTTGTCTGGCCAGGCATAATGACTCATGCCTATAATCCTAGCACTGTAGGAGGCCGAAGTGGGAGGATCTCTTGAGCTCAAAACTTCAAGACCAGCCTGAGCATAAGTGAGATCCTGTCTCTACTTGGGAGGCTGAGGCAGGAGGATCACTTGAGCCCAGGAGTTTAAGGTTCCTCTGAGCTTAGCTGAAGCCACAACACTCTAGCCTGGGCAATAGAGTGAGACTCTGCCTCAAAAACAAAACAAAACAAAACAAAACCTCAGGAATTGCTAAGATCTAGTAGTTTAAGAGAGATATTTATTCTCTTTGCTATTGGTGGTAGCAATGGTATAAATAAGAGCAGGAAGGATTACAGAGGGTCTTCATAAAACTGTGGTGGCATTTAAGATGTGTTGATTTTATAAAAGATTTAATATGATCACAAATCATTTGCCACTGCTTCCATTGAATCTGGGCAAGCATGTGACTGCTTTACTAAATAGAGTATGGGAGAAGAGACATTGTGTCAATTTCAGGACTAGAAAGCTTCAAATTCAGTCTCAAGAAACACAGAGGTGCCATATAGCAGTCTGACTACCTTGCTGGAGAATGAGAGAGAGGCCAAGGTGAGTCTAACTCCAGTAGCCCCTTCCAAAACAAGCCATGTCAGTAAAGTGCTCTTTGATATTCCAGATCAACTTAGTTTCCAGCTGAGTACTATCTAGCAATCTTGATGCCTGAATTACTGACTTAGACAATTTTGAAATATGGCAAACTTGTTTATGTTTTAAGTCCCTAAGTTTAGAGGTGATTTGTTATGCAACAATAATTAGTAAAAAGCCAACATATAGAACATGATATAAAAGGGGAAAAAATGTTGCAGTGTAGTAGATTAATTTTCAACATGACACAGTTTACGATGTGAATTTTTTACAATATGAATTCTTTGCAACGTAAATCTTTTATTTACTTTGCAATAACAGAGCTATTCTTCCATTTTTCTGTTTGTTCTTTACCTGCATACTATTTTCAGAGCAAAAAAGCAAAAAACAAAAAACAAATCAACAAACAAATCCTAACAGGATCATCCCAAAATAAACTGATACATTTTTCCCTTGAAGTAGGTAAGTGCTTCAACCTTACAGAGTGTGAGGGCATATCTTGATTCAGCCTGGGACTTGCATCTTTAATATTAGAACAGGAGAGGAACGGGGAGATGAGCTGGTAAAGCTCTTTTTACACTGGAAAAACTGCATCTTGGAGACATTGACTGATTTGGTGAAGGACTCATGAATGATTTATGGCAGAATCTAGAATAAACTTTGGTTTTCTGACCCTTCTTCTAGACCCAGCCTTTTACTATATTCTATTGCCAGCCATGTGTACAGACACAATGGCACAAAAAAAGATAATTTGGGTTTAACATTTCAGAACTCATTTATGTTAATACTGTTGCAATCTAATTTCTAGGAGCAAACAACCATTTTAACTACCAGTATATACAGTGATGTGCTAATAAATGTTTAACAACTTGCTCTTTGACCAAAAAAAAAAAAAAAGAGTCCTGATTTGTAGCATTTGCTGATTTCTATGGTGCAAATGCCCCCAATACTCCCATCATATTCAAGCTACCACTATGATGTCACATAATATGAAGCTGGTCATTGGGAAGAGATGTGAAAATCAGTTTCAAAGCTGGACACTGCATATACCACTTTAAGAAACACATGTCTTTTCTTAAAAGATATTTGGAGTGATTATTCACAAATGACTCCTTAGCCACATTTTGGTTACTTACAGGTTATAAGTACTGAATCATTGCCCCAAACAACATGTCTAACTATTGTGGACAAAACAGTGCTGCTCACCAAATGTTTCTTGTGTCCCCTTATCTTTCCCAGGTTGTCTTGTAGTTTGGTTGGGACAAGGTGACAAGTTCAGGCCAATGTCTTGTGAGTGGAATGATATGTGTCTCTTGTGGACCACAACAGTTATAAGGACTATGTGTTCTTTGTGCTTTATTTTGACACAATGCCATTGATATGGTGGCATCACAAGATGAAAGGATCTGAATTCCCAAATCACTAAGCAAAAGACAACTCTGCTAACCTCTTTAGAGTTTGTAAGAGAAAAATAATTTTATCTTTGTGTAAAACTACTAAGATTTTGGGATTTTTTTATTACAGCACAGAAGGGATTATCTTGACTAATAGTTATAAAAGAAGTTTCAGAGATAATGTTCTTTGCAAGAAGTTTTAATATATTTAAACTGGTGGAAACAAGTAAAGAGGTGATTTAGAAAGAGAAACATAAACATGTAATAGAGAGAAATAAAGAGGGAGCCTTCAATTTCTTTTAAACCAGCAACTTTTCTGACTGATAACTTCCTGTCCCTTTTAAATATAGGAATAATGCTTCATAAAAACTAGAGGGTGCCTTTTATGTACTGCATTAATTTTTGTGGGAGGCCTAACCACAAAATTATACACATAATATTTATATGTCTCCTGAGAACCATCAAATTATTTTCATACCCTGTATTAATGACTTCATTTAATTAGTCATCAAACAATAATTTATTGGGTGTTTATGATATTATTAAGTGATATGATAGAAATATAATGATGAGAAAAAACAACCTAGACTCTACTCTCATGAAAATTGTGGTCTGTTGTGTTACACAGCTATTAATCAAATAATCAAATGGGGGTGGTGCCTGTGGCTCAAAGGAGTAGGGCGCTGGCCCCATATACTGGAGGTAGCAGGTTCAAACCTGGCCCCAGTCAAAAACTGCAAAAAAGAAAGGAAGAAAGAAAGAAAGAAAGAATCAAACAGGGTTAAGCGCTGTGAAGGGAAGGTATGGGATGCTGTGGCAGTGTAACAGGGGCAGTTCTTTGGTGAGTTTCTGGTCCAAGTGGTAAGAGAAGTATCCTTAAGGAAAGGATATTTGAATCAAAATCTAAAGGACCAATGAGAGTGAAAATAAAGAGGGGAGTGGGTAGAAATAAAGTGTGTATTAGTTCCTTATTGCTGCTAAAACAAATTGCTACAAATTTAGTGACATAAATGAACTCAAATTTATTTTCTTACAATTCTAGATTTAAGAAGTCTAAAATGGGTGGGTAGGACTACCTTCTTTCCAGAGGCTCTAGGAGAAAAGCTGTTTTCTTTTTTCAGTTTTTAGAGCCTGTTCACATTCGTTGGCTTAGGCCCTCTTCCAGCAATGGCAACACTCTGACCTCTGTGTCTGTAATTATATCTCTTTCCCTCTGTCTCTGACACTCCTACTTCCCTCTTATCAGGATCTTGGTAATTACATTGGGCCCACCCAGGTAATCTGAGATAATTTTCCCATCTCAAGATCCTTAACTTAATCAAATTTTAAAGTCCCTTTGTCCCATAAAGTAACATATACACAGATATCAGAGATTAGGACACAAACGTGTTTGAGGGCCATTATTTTGTCTACCACAGAGTGTAAGGCAGAGGGAACAGCATTAATCAAATCCCTGAAATGGAGCTTCTTTCATCAGAGACACAGAAAGGCCATTGTGGGCAGAGCGTCAGAGCAAAAAGGGAGATTGGGTGGAGTCAAAGGTCAGAGTGGGTCTTTCAGAAACCTGTAGCCTATTTCTATGATTCAGGTCTATAATTACTCTAGAAGCACTCAGACCAATGGTTCTCAACCTGTGGGTTGCGACCCCTTTGTAACAATGAAAATGCATCGTGGGATTAGGAAGGTTGAGAACCACTGACTTAGACACACCTCTATTTATCAAGAAAAGACTACCTAAATAAACATTCATGGTTGTTTCTATAACTGTGATTCTGTGGAGTTCAAAAATCTCAATTAAAATTCATAAACATTCAATCTCATAAAATGGAAGTAATAATGGTGCCTGCTACTTAGAGTTGATGTGAAGAAAAAGAGCTTGATTCATGTAAAGCACTTACAACAGTGTTTGAAACATATGAAACACTATATAAATATTAGCTGTTATTACCTAAGCATGTATACTGAAATCTTACTCTCCACAGAGTTGGATAACTACAATGTGATTCCTTCTCTTAGCTGCAGAAGATTTCAGCATATATACTTACGTAATAACAGCTAATATTTATATAGTGTTTCATATGTGTCAAACACTGCCTGTGGCTCAGTGGATAGGGCGCCGGCCCCATATACTGAAGGTGGCGGGCTCAAACCCGGTCTTGGCCCAACTGCAAATAACAACAAACTAGCCGGGCGTTGTGGCGGGCGCCTGTGGTCCCAGCTACTCAGGAGGCTGAGGCAAGAGAATCGCCTAAGCCCAGGAGTTGGAGGTTGCTGTGAGCTGCGTGAAGCCATGGCACTCTACCTAGGGCAATAAAGTGAGACTCTGTCTCTACAAACAAAACAAAACAAAATGTCAGGGAGAGGGTACAAAAAGAAAAAAAGCAGCAATCTAATTGTGTTCCCTAGTGAATCCAGTTCAAATGGACAACAGGGAATGAATGCATAATAGAAGAAATCAAGCACACTTTGAAAATCTCTGGGAATTCTGAGATGTCTTTGTTTACTCATGATGGAGATGAAAATTGAGTGCAGAGAACTTTGGATCCCTGGTGTATTATCAAAGGACAGGGAACTGGTTATTCCAGCTAAACACTTAGTGCTGTCACACTGATGTGATAGAGAAAGACACTCAAGCATAGATATGGGGCCCTTTTAGTCAAGATAAATACTCCAATATGTTATAGTCAGGTGGAAATTCATTAAGGCACACAGGCATTGTTTGAAGAAACCTCCTTGGAGTACTTTGACCCCCACACCCATCAGTCATTGGCTGAGGGCTGCTGCCTGTCGGGGTGGGGATCAACGCTCTAGGCCAAACCTGCTTTTCCAGTCAGAAAAGGTCCTCATGCTGTGGTGAGGCAGTAGCCCCTGAGCTGTAGCCACGTGCAGAATGGAGAGTGCCAAGGTAATAAGGGCATTTGCCATATGCATCTCAAACTTAACATGCTTGGCATCTACTGCATATATTGAAAGGTACACATTATGACTTAAATGTCATGATCAATTCTTTCTTTGCATATTTAACAATGCCACTTATAATAATTTTTTCCTCTTCTGCACCATCAAAATTTTCTTCTGAACTAAATGTGTGTTTGCCTCAGTATAAAAACATAATCCAACGTTTTCCCCATTGTGATTTCACTTCCCCCATTAATTGATGACTAATTTCCCTCTTTCTCTTACAGTGGCTCCTTGAAAACAATTTTTATACTCCACATGTATATTATTTTCCTACTTTCTGGAATCAACTAGAAACATTTTTTTCTATAATCATTCCAAAAATAAGGAATATCAAGGTCATCAATAACCTCTGTGTTAATAAGCCCAATGATCAATTCTCAGTCCTTATTTTCCTTGATTTATCAATCACATTTGACATAATGGTACACTTTCTCCTTCTTGATACACATTCCCCCGCCCCCACTTGGACCTTATATTTTTTTGATTTTCCTCCCATCTGACTGATTTCTTGTTGTGTGTTTCTTTTGCTAATTCTTTGGTGGTCCCTCCTCATCTCTCTAACTTCCAAATATTGGAGCCCTGGAATCTCTTCTCTTTTCTAACTACACTTTGGTATTATCAACTAGCCTACTGACTTCAGATATCATCTTCATGCTTATGACTCCCAGATTTATATCTTCAGCCAGACTTTAAAACTCTACTTCATTCCAGGGGGCTCTTACTCCTGGACAATTATGCCCTCCAACCTCCACCCTGGGAAATAGTTAACAATGCCTGGAAACTTTATAACTTGTCACATCTCAGGGGAAAGGTGCTACCTGCATTTAGTGGGTATAGGCCAGGGATATAAGATATCCCTACCTGCATTTAGTAGGTATAGGCCAGGCTAGTAAACATCTAACAAGCCATGGGACAACTCTCTACAACAAAGAATTATCTAGCCCTGTGTCGATAGTGTTGAGGTTGAGAAAGTCTGCTTTATTCTCATATTCACAAGAATACATTTAACACTTCCACATTAATGTCTAGTGGACATTTCAAACTTAACACATCCCAAATTTATCTGGGACCATCCCTCAAACCTCCCTTTTCCACATTCTTTCCCAGCTCAATTAACAGCATCTATACTCTTCCAGTTGCTCAAGCCAAATTTAAAAAAGTGGGAAGCATTCTTAGAAACTCTCTTACCCTTGACAGCCAGTCCATCTGCAACCATGGTGCTCAGTCTTGAAATCTCATCACCTTACTTCTATCATTCACCCAACGTCATCTATTGCCTGAATTATTCCCTTTATTATCTAAGTGTCCCCTGCTCCCTCTTTGCTGCCCTCTAGTCTTCCCTCAACCCAGCAGCTGGTAATCTATTTCAAATACATGCTAAGTCATGTCACATTTGCTCAAAACCTTCTAATGGCTTCCTGTGTCACTCAGGGTAAAAGTCGAAATCTTTCCAATGACCTAAATGCCTATTTGGTCTGTGTCTTCCTTTTGCTGATCTTAACCCCTTTGCTCTTGCCCTTACTTAGCCTTGGTGGCCTCATTTGCTTTTCTTTAAAGATAGCAGACATGTCCCCACTTCTGGGCTGCTCCACAAATAAATGGTGCACCTGGAATGTTCTTCCAAGGATTTCTCATGGCTCCTCCATTACTTTCTTACAAGGTTTTACTCAGATGTCCCTTTTGGGAGGAATAATTCCCTGACCAATTATTTTAAAATTGTGCCCCCTTCCTCACTCCAACACGTGCTATGCTCCTTCCTTATATGATTCTTCACTCTGTTCATCAGTTTCCAATAAATCATGTAGTTTAATAATTTGTCTCATTTACTTTCTGAATTTTTCTGGGAGAATGTTAGTTCCATGAAGCCAAGTGGTTTGTTTTGTACATTGCTTTATCCACAGTTCTGATAAACACTTATTCAGTAAATTAATTAATAAACAAGAAAAATACAGAAAAGATTACCTAAATGAACATTCATTGGCTCTCCATGATCAAGTGGTAATGTCTCAGATAGTTGAAAATAGTACCTTGTGGATGCCACTAAATGTACCTCTCAGACACCAGTTGGCATCAAAGGATAGGGCTCGGAGTTTTCTATACTTTTCTGCTTTATTCTCAGAAATTCTGCTTTATTCTCATATTCACAAGTATACATTTAACACTTCCACATTAATGTCTCAATGAGAATTTTTCTATACCAACCAAGCACAGACTATTACATTCCTTGCTCTTTTGTAAGGTTCTGTGGTCACTGGCTTCAGATTTTCCCATGGTCTTCATAATTTCTCTTGATCATTTCTATCTTGTATTTTTCTACATTCTATTCTAAGACCCTCAGTATCTGAGGCCAACTCTGTTTTTGTCAAAGAAAATTGGTTCTCACGTCTCATCAAATCTTATATTGTTTGACTCCTTTCTGCCATCTTGTATTGATTCATTATTTAGGTCATGGTGCAAATAATTCATGGTTACCTGACTCCATCATAAGACTACAGCAGAAAAGTTGGTTGAATAGACTTTCAGTGATTATTCTAGCTTCTAGCCCAGTGTTCTAGCATCTAGCAATTATTAGGTGTTCCAGAAATATTTACTAAATGAATGAATAAACAAATGAATAAAAATAAACATAAAGCACAAGTTTAGTCTTTAAGTTTACATAAAATGCATTAAACACAGTATTTTAAAGCAGTAATCATACATTTTAATGACATCATTATCAGCCATGCTGCCTTGAAAAGAGAGAATAAATGTGTATAAGTGGATATTTTTGATATGTCTGAAAATAAAGCAGAACATATGCAAAGCAGAACAACAGTAGGTAACACAGCCATCTGCAAGTCAGCACAAAAAAAGGTGTTACCAGATTTAATGCACAAATGATAAACATTCAGTAAAACCTTGTAAGTAAATAGCACAGTCTCATAAATAATAAAGCATAATCCACATTTAAATTGTATGAGTAATATTGCACTTTATATTTAAGATACGTTGGGTCAACTGATTTGATTTATTGCTCAACGCTCAGGAATGGGTACCTACTGTCTTCAACATGCACAGTTTTTGTGGCATAAGTTTGATTACAAGAAGGGAAATAAGTATAGTTTTACATTTTGGCTCTGTCTTCCTCTCAGTTACAAAATAATTTCTCCTATAGGGATGGAGGGGAGTCAAGACTTACTTTCTTTCACATTTTCCTGCAATTAACCTATTGCAAGTGAGTGTTTGAGTGCTGATCATCCATTCCGTACTTGTGGTAGGCATCTTAGCATGTTTTCCCCCTGAGAATGAAATTATCAATACAGATTTCTGGACTTCTTTTCAGTAGACCCCCCTCCAGGTAGGCCACAGTTTAGCTGAGGATAAAATTTATTTTCCAAGCACCACTACCCATATCTCTGTCATATATATCGGGTGGACATAAAGTTTGTGTGCAATTTAAAATATTTTTTTTTTTAGTAAAAGTAACTTTTGTTTTCCAGAGGGCTGTTTTACCAATATCAGCCGCTTCAGCAGGTTTCTACCCTGGGCTTCTGAAGAGTTTTCTTTTTTTGACATAGCTTAATCACCAATGTTTTTGTTTGGTGTCAGAAATCATTCTTGTCTCCTTTGAAACCTGATTGGAGGTAACCACATGTGGGAAAGTGCAGCAGAAGTAGCACCTCAGCTGCATCCAGATTTCATCTGGGCCTACATGTGTCCACTTTCCCTTTTCTTGCTCTGCAATGCAACCCTAGGCTTTCACTTGCCAATGATTCTCTTGCATGCATGCTAGCCTACCAAGGCCTCTGGTCATGTTGTCCCTGTTTGCCACTGACTGTCCAACTCCTGGAAATGACCTAGATTGGAGTACGTAGTCACTAAATAATAGTTGAAAGAAGGGGGCAGCACTTGTGGCTCAGTGAGTAAGGTGCCGGCCCCATATACCAAGGGTGATGGGTTCAAACCAGGCCCCGGCCAAACTGCAACAACGACAACAACAACAACAACAACAACAAAAACAGCCAGGCATTGTGGCGGGCATCTGTGGTCCCAGCTAATTGGGAGGGTTAGGCAAGAGAATCGCCTAAGCCCAGGAGTAGGAGGTTGCTGTGAGCTGTGATGCCACGGTGCTCTACCAAGGGCAATAGAGTGAGACTCTGTCTCTACCAAAAAAAAAAAAAGTTGTAAGAAGGAAGAAAAGAAAGAAGATAGGATGGCAGATTCTCCATTATTGATGCCCTACTTTTGGAATTTGTAAATTCTAGCTTTGCTTGTCAAGATTGCTTAGTAAACATAATTCCATATCCCCTCCCCTGCCCTGACCTGTTGTTCTGATCTGTTTGACCTCTTTTGACTCTTGAGTTCTACCTTAGTGGCCATATCCAGGCTCTTGACATTCTAAGGATTGTGAGTTTTTAAAAAAAAAATTTTAATTATTATTATTCATTTATTATAAAGTTACTTGAGTCCTTCACCAAGGTAATGTGTATATATCCCTACATTGTACTCATTAGGAGAAAGTATCCAATCCCTCTCCCTCCTCCCCTCACCCCCTTGCTCCCACTTGAGTTTAATTGTGTTTTCCGCTTGTGTGGGCATGTTGTTTTGTTTTTGGTTTTGTTTTTGCTTTTTTTGTAGAGACAGAGTCTCACTTTGTCACCATCGGTAGAGTTTCATGGTGTCACACAGCTCACAGCAAGCTCCAGCTCTTGGGCTTAGGCGATTCTCTTGCCTCAGCCTCCCAAGTAGCTGGGACCACCAGTGCCCACCACAACGCCCAACTATTTCTTTGTTTTGCAGTTCAGCCACGGCTGTGTTTGAACCTGCCACCTTCAGTATATGGGGCCAGTGCCCTACTCAATGAGCCACAGGTGCTGCCCTGGGCATGTTGTTTTTCATTCACTAGTTTCATGTTAGTATTGGGCACATTGGATACTTACTTTTCTTGTGATACTTTACTAAGGAGAATGTTCTTTAACTCCATCTGGGTTTATACAAAAGATGGGAAGTCTCCATCTTTTTATGGTTGAGTAGTACATGGTGTATGTACTCTACAATTTATTAATCCATTCATGGGTTGATGGACATTTCAGTTGAATCCACAGCTTGGCAATTGTGAACTCAGCTCCTACAAACATTAGAGTGAAAATGCCCTCATGGTAAAATGAAACTTTTTTCCTTCTTCTGGAGATGCTTAGTAGTGGGATTGTAGAATCAAATGAAAGGTCTACTTTTAGCTCTTTGAAAATTTTCTATACTTCTTCCCATAAAGGTTGCATTAGTTTGCAATCCTATCAACAAGGTAAAACATCTCTCCAACAGTCACATGCCAATGTCTGCTATTTTGGGACTTTGTGATGTGGGCTAATCTTACTGGGATTAGGTGATATCTCAAGGCGGTTTTGATTTACATTATTCTGATTAGGGGTGATGAGAAGTTTTTCATGTGTTTTTTTGCCATTTATTTGTTTTCTTTGGAGAAGGTTCTGTTCATGTCTCTTGCCCGGTGAGATACAGATTATTTGCTCTTTTTTTTTGTTGATTAATTCAAATTCTCTGTAGATTCTGGCTATCAGCCCTTCTTCAGATTTGTAACATGATTTTTAAAAAAAATATTTTTTTCATAAAAAATATACTAGTTAGATGCTTCATGTCCACAATAACAAAAAAATCCCAGCTTGGCAGCTTTACACAATTGGAATTATTTCATGTAACAAGGATTCTAAAGGCAGAGCAGCTCCAGATTTGGTGCAATTAGAACTCTAACTCTTCTTGGGGGTTCTCACAGCTCTGCCTTCCTCTGCTTTGATGCTGCCTTCCCAAAATCTCCACGTATTTTTATAAGAGGAATGCAACAGTTCTGGTATATCATCTAGACACAACAAAATCCAGAGACTGAAAATAAACTGGCTCTAATGTCCCTTAGCTGAATGTTTTTCCTGTCTTTCATTGGCCACCTGTTCATGCCCAGAAGCATGGGAATGCTGTGATTGATCCAGACCATGCAGAGCTTTTCTTAGGGCAGGGGTGGGATAACCTTACTTGACGTCCATGTCACCGAGAGGAGATTGGGAAATTTAGAAAAGTTGAAGTCATGTAAACAAGAAAGAAGAGAATAGCTGTTACAAAGATAATGGTCTCAGTTTGGGCACCCCCAGAAGCAGACCAGAAACAATGTCCATTGACCCACAAACAACACAGGGTTATGGGTCTTGACTCCCCATCCAGTCAAAAATCCACATATAACTTTTGAATCTCCCCAAATTAAATACTAAGAGGCTACTGTTGCCTGAAGTCCTTACTGATAATATAAACATTAATTAACATATATTTTTGTTATTATCTATTATATATTGTATTCTTATAGTAGAGTAAGCTAGAGAAAATAAAATGTTCCCACATGATGAAATCCCAAAACCAGAGATGTTGGTGTGGATGTGGAGAAAAGGGAACACTTCTACATTGCTGGTGGGAATGTAAACTAATACATCCATTTTGGAAAGACATTTGGAGAATACTCAAAGATCTAAAAATAGACTTGCCATTTGAC